>KZ308463.1:447623-472918 GCA_000376725.2 Ladona fulva | reverse complement strand
AATATTTTACATAAAAGAATGTTGTTTCCTCAAATTGGAATTTATTTCCTTTCAAAGCGAGAAAGGTATAATGTCAACGACGCCACGTAAGTTACTTTTTAATATTTTAATTTTTTATTGTCTTTTACTTTATCATCTCTCTTCATTATTAATAAGGTATGGGCCGTACATTTTCTAACGTACCTGAGAAAGAAACTTGTATTTAGAAGTTCGTAAGTGTGGAGATGTCCAGATAACTGAATTCTGGAACATGCAACGGACTCAGGAAATTACAGTATGCGTGACGAAAGAGGGAGTTCCCTTTAAAATGATGATAAGGAAAGAGCAATGAAAACAAGATGCGATTTCGGATTCACAAACGAACAACATAAGTAATTCAGCTCAAAGAATACATCATCTTCGTAGTAACGTCGGACGTGGAGGACAAAATGGAAAGAGGAAAACAACGTATTATATAAACGCAAATTGAAAAGGAATTATCTTGTTATTAGTCGTGCGAACAGAAGGGATATCAGCGTGAAAATAACAGCTTTTCTTTGTGGAATATTATCAAGCTTACCAATCGAGCAATGCAGAAAAAGGTATTGTGTGACTTCTGTTTTCGGTTTTGCTTCCGATAGCTCAATGAGTGACTGTGATTGCTGAAGACTCAGGTTCAAACCACATTAGTATTTACCATATTGTCCTTTTAAACAGAATCCGAAGCACTTGTAGGAAGATGGAGAGATCATCACATTTTGGGCGGTTGACGGCGAACACGAGGATGATGGCATGTGTGAGGGTGCGTTGGGAATCTCCCGTTTGACAAGGCTTTCTTGCCGCGGATTCATTCGGGGATTTGAAACCCCCCAAGCTCAAACCTCGACCTGGGGAAGACACTCATCGTAGAGGAGATGCTCGCAGCTTACTATCCATCCTCCCTTCCTTACATCCAGCGCACCCTCTTTTCCCCCTCAGGAGGCCTCATCCTCTCCTCCCAAACGCAGAAAGAGATTTACTTCCATTTCTAAAGGTTTAACGCCCGCCTGCACCTGTCTTTGTCTCCAACAGAGCGCTGCAGATTCAGTCAACAGACGAGTCATTCCGATGGAAAAAGTTGAAAGGCGCGGCGCGGGCTGAGCGTGGGAGAGGGAATTTCGCTGGGAAAATGGGGAGAAGTGGATGGGATGAGGATTTGACGGAGTGAAGTGGGATGCAAGAGGAAAAAGGGAGGGAGTTTTATTTTAAGTGGAAGTGGAGTAGAGAGGGGATTTTTGCTGCGAATTAGGGTGGGGTGAGAAGGGATTCCGGGGAAATGGAGAAGGGGTAGAGAATCGGAAGGTAATAGAGGGGAGACCTGGAAGAGGGTATTGAGAAGGAGAGAAAAGGAATTAACTAATGATGCGTGGCCCGTGGGTTACAAGTGGCTCTCATTTGTCCGATGATTCAGCTACCTACATGATCCATCGATATTTCGATAGAAAATGCAAAAATCATCTTAAGTAAAATTTATTGCTTATACTTTCTAAAATAAGGCTCGAAGAATAATACTTGTGCGAGATAAATATCAGGAAACAGTTGTACGGGTATAGGCGATGGAATTTGAGGCGAGGCATGGTATATTCATCGCCATTGCGTCATCGGCACAATCTTTAATAGCGGCAGCAATCGATAAGTTGCATCGTTATTTCGTTTCCTAAGCCATATCGTCGTAATTCGAACTCTCCACACATGTAGAGTGAACTAAACCTTAAATGAAAGCTCATTTCACTATTACGTTTCTATGTTTCAAATTACCTTTGAATAGGATCTTTCTAGTGGAATTGCACAAATATCTAGTTTATTTCCGTTTGAATAGGATAGTTTCATTCTACAAGATTGTTCGGTAGCTTGCAGTGTCAATTCTGTCATTGGTCCATTTGACGTTGGGCGATTTGTGTTTAGATCTCTTTTGGTGAAATAACATCTACTATTGATTTTGCTTGCAAAAATATTTTGTGCTTCCAAAATGAAATTCATTAATGAATAGAAAATGAATATAGGGTAAAATTTAATGAGGTTCAATATTGATATCGAGATTCTAATAATTTAGCAGCAAATAGAAAGTAGAAATTGAACTTGCGGGTGCTCATTTTACTTTGAAGATAAATGTCGAGTCGTAGAAAAATGTCGAGTAGTAGAATACCCTGAGTTCCCTCTGATAACATTTTTATTAGCAGTTTTTAGTAGAGAAACTTTAGAAATTTGATGAACCAGAAACAGATGGAGCGTAAGCTGCTGAAGAAAAAGTTCGAAGGACACCAGGTAGACAACGAATAGGAGGGCATGTTGGATGATTCGAAGGAAGAATTTGTTATTAGATGTTTAATGCAAAGTCCAACGAAGAGATAAAAATAATTTGTTAGAATTTAATACATGAAAATGGTTCAAGAATACCTGATGGTAGCCGAACAAAAGAAAGTTGAGCAGATATAATTTATTATTTTACAGATGTCCAAATCGACACTTTTGCTATATATTTCGAACAAATCGGTATAAAAACGGCACAGCTACTCATTTGTAGCCACATGTTTTAATGTAGAAGAACTAATAAATTTTGTCCAAAACCATCTCTCACTCGACTTATTTCCCCTGATAAATGAAATATTCGAAAAATAAACAATCTGCCATATTTTTGTGTTTATTTTGTAACTGTACTTGTTTTATTCATTCTTGAATTTTATTTTATGAGCTTTCGCTGAATATACTCATACTTTTCCGCCGTGGTAACTTACCGAAAATTATTTTTCTCTACGTTAAACATCAATTTGTTAATTTTCATTTGAAGGAGTTTAGTTGCATACATTTTTCCCGAACTTTCAATTTTCAAATTCTTCTTTTTCAAATGCTTCTCGTTTCATAGAAAACTTTTCAGTCGTTCTAGTTTCGCTCCTGGTTTTAGTGAGAGAAGAGGAATTCGCAGGATGGGCGATGAATGGGGCGTCAATGGATGGCGGGGATGACACGTTCGCACTCAAAGTGGAAAGATTAAGAATACGAGGAGGTTTGAGGTTTGACGTGGAGTGGGGATCGAAGAGAGTGGAAGATGGAAGTAGGTTTCGAAAAACGCTGCGACATCTTTAAATCCCACAAAATCTGCGAAACTTTTCGCGCAAACTTTTCAATCCTCCCTTCCCTCTTTCCCTTTTTTCTTCGGAAAAGAGACGTTGATCCTAAATTGTTGCGAGAGGCAGAATTCTGTACGGCTCATTCCCATCAACTTATTGTACCTACTTATCGCGCGAACAATGATGTAGTGTGGATCGATATTTGGCGGCAAATATTTTCAATTGAACTATCAGAAAAGTTATCGGTATAAATTGAGAGATTGAAAAATTTTAATGGCATGAGAGACGATCGGATGCTCGGGACAAATCCATCAAAGTCTAAAAACCATACGAATGAAATGTTGAATATTTAAAGAGTGCTTCAATTATGTTGGCGCACACGCTTAATGTTCAACACATCGAATGTTCTTCAGCGATTTACCCATTCCAATTAAATGGAAGATTTCTGCACACAATTAAGCGTGACCTCAAATATCTTCATTGATTTACTTTTTAGTTTAAATATAGGAAAGGATTGGAAAAACCAGATAATGGGCAATATTGCAGAATCAGTACTTAAATAATTCAACCCCTACGGATTAAATTATATAAAGATACTCATATATCAAGTAAATATAACGATTGAGATAAACTGGGGCCAATGAATTCAAAACTAGTTTATGCAAAGGGTGGGGAGATTATGTTATCTGAGTACGTGAGAGATTCACTGATTCATACATTAGGTTAATATACTTTTTGTAAAAAAATTTATCATATATTATCAATATTTTCTATTTAACCAACCTAACTCAAGCCCTAAATAGTAACTTGGAGCTCGAAAGCGTCCAAAGAGAAAGTATTACGACAACTTTTTTATTTCCTTTTTTTTCTAAATATACAGGAGAACATCTTATTAATTTTATAGAGGCGATAATGGATATTTTCTAGAAAAATTTAGTATCGCATTAATTACATAAACAACTTTTTATGGCAATAAAAAAGAAGAAACTATGATTAGCGACTAGATAATCACGCTTTCCCTCTTCCATGCAAATATTTTCCTCTTTAATCTTTCAATTCTGGAGCAACGCTTTCATAACAATTTTGCCCGACTGTAAGGGAATTTCGTATTTCCGCACGGGACCATTTTTAACCTTAAATTCTTGCAAAGAACGTACGAAGCAAAATAGCTGATTCAGGAGAGAGAAAAAATTAATGACATTTTTTACCTTAATGTCAAATTATTGTTCGTATGTATTTCAGAATAAATGAAACTTCATCTATTTCCCACTAATTTTTTCATGGATGAAATTTGCTGCGGTGTTCGTGGATGATGACTTTGGACTCCATTTCAAAATTTAAGATATTAGAGCTAAATATATATCCCGCGGGCTTAATGAACTCCTAATATCCCCGGTCATCCTTTTCATAAAATTTTCGTGAAAAATAATAATTGGGGAAGACCTTTCTGGAACCTCATGGAAAGAATTAAGAAAAAAAAACGCCTCCCAGAAATTTTATTATTTTTGGAGACGGCTTGATTGTGTACACATGCATAGGCCTATTCCTTTGTTTCAACTCACCAGGGTTCATTATGGGGCATGAATAGAACATTCAGATCCTCTGTTTTCCTTATCTCATTAACTGCCCCCTTATTGGATCATTTCCCTTTCTCCCAACCCGCCTACAGCGAAAATAACAACTCGCAAAAGTTCTCATTTTTGATACTTCCACTCACGCATTGTTTTCACCGCCTTAGTAACACCGACTCTGAAATCTGGAGCCACGAGAATTATAGCCGGGATATTTCTCTTTCCTCTCGTTAAAAAAGGAAGGCGGATGGGCGAGCCCACGACTAAGTCCCGGAACACTCGCTTCATTTTCGGGAAGAAGAGAAGTTTCCAGGTGATGGGTGGGGGGTGGACAGAGAGAGGCATCGAAGGAGGAGGGGAGGAAAGAGAAGATGGCAATTTGGAACTTTACTTTGTTCTCTCGTCGACCCGGCATCGAATTACGTCGGAACCTTCCCATACTTTTTTCCCTTAACCCCCAGCTTTTTCCCTCCCTGTCACCCCCTGCCTTCCGCTAACTCCGTCCCGCTCGAATAATTAGAACTGCACAAAGAAAACAGACGTAGATTGCGCTCGGGTCACGGGACCAACCGTAGGAAACTGAGTTTCGCATTCGGGCCTTTAAAAAGGCTCGGGAATAGAGAGAGAGAGAGGGTTACGCTTGGGAGTGATAAGTTGGGAGGAGGTAGGGCAAGATTGCACAGTCGTCGAGTGTAGAGACGATGGGAAAAGACTTTAACGGCTCTTTTTTAATTCTCTTTTCTCTAGTTACAACTGAGAAATAGAGCAAAGGATCTCTCGCTTCGGCTGCCATTTTCAGAACATAGGGGCCCATTTCGAGAACCTCTTCTTCTATTCTATCAAATTGAAATGTGGAGGGGATGAAATGGAATATTTGGATTTCCTTCGATGCACTTTTAAAAGGCTTTCTTTAGATGGACTGAATTAATTTCCTGAGTAAACTCTCAAGGCACGCTTTCAAAATAGAAGGTACTTATCAGAGAGAGCTGTAGATTCCAAGAGATACGGAGATGTTTTCAGACGAAAAATGGCCCATGCGCAAATAGATCTCCCTTCCGAAGAGACGTTTTTCGATTTTATTACGTCCACCTTTCTTTATTTGTATATATGCGAGAAAATGGCAGTAGTAATTAATTAATTAATTAAATTAATTTTAAAAGTGCTTCGACAGCTAAGGTCATTTCGCACGTAAGCCCTCACGGAAATCGAACACGTTACCCACATAGCTAGAAGAGAAATGAATAACTTATAAAGTGTATAAACCAATGTGAAAATAGCGACATGACTGGAACTCGAACCCAGGTCTCCAGTTTTTCGGACAGATATTCTAACCACTGAACTGCCATGCCGGGTCTCTTCTACACTATTAAGGGAGTTGTTTTTGTGAGCAAGATAAGCGGCATTCCACATTTTTTGAATGTTTATTCCTAGGTTTTAAGACACACTTCTATGTGCCACCTTTTCGTAAGGGGTTGTTGAATGACAAATTTTTCTTCATTGAAACAAAGTGAATTTGCATTAAAAATTTAAATTTTCTTGAGATCAAAACTGTTGGTGAATCGCAAAAAAGAGGTCTCATTACTGAAAATACCCAGGCTAACAAGGAATATGTAATAACCGGAAAGAGAGTTTCAGGTTTAAAAAACTCCAACAGCCGTTTTGCTGGCGGTTTCCTCCAGCTTAGACCAAGTCTGGAATCATGGAAAAGGAAACGGATTCACCGGCCTTCTCTTTCCCTTGTTTCCAGATTTTGTCTCAGTGTGAAGTCAGGAACCGCCGGCGAATCGGCTCTTGGAGCATTTAAAGCCCTAATTCATTAACAGCCGTGTTCCAATTCCTCTCCTCACAGGAAAGTGGGTGATCAAATTTCAATAGGCACATACTTAATAGGTGAATGTAAAACTTTGTGGATAGCTTTTTTAATTAAATTTAGGGTATATAGGTTATATTTGATGGATAAATAATATACACAAACAGAAATTGTGCTCCAATACTTCAACAATTATGCTTATGAAATTTCTTAGGGAAATATTCCTCTTAGATTTTTGTATATAATAGCTCGACTTAACTCAAATGCCTCTAGACTGTATTATAACAAAGACTGCCATGAGAGAAAGTGAAGCCATTCACAATAGACTCGAAACAACCTACGAATTACATCTGAAATACCCTAAGAGTAAAGGTCAAATGAAATCTCTGATATACTATGGACACGTTACAAATTCAAACACCCTTGAAGTGAGTGGGTCGTGAATTTACAGTAGATAACGGGTCGAGCATCCTGATGCTTATGCAACACACAATCATTCGGGTTGCATACAATCGAGGACAAATGGTAAGCAAGATCGGTGTGTTGAGATAATGCACCGGTGATTAATAGGGGCGGGGGTGAGTTATTAACTATGTGAGGAAATGCTACCATTGACTTCTGAGTGACAGTTACACAATCTTTCAGTCCCTGCCTTCGTATGTACCTCTGGAAAATAGACGTCTAACTATAGGATAATAATCACATTCTAATAATCACGCAAGACGAGTAGAGAAACAGACGGAAGAGTCTGTGGATTTGGGAAGAGCATATATTTACTTCGATATGATCACAGTCATCCCCAGCATCATGTTTCGAAAGCCTAATAGGATAATGAACATAAGGAAGTAAGTACTTAGGAAATGATACTTCTCCATTCATTGTAAATATCTTTCAACCTTTTAGTAATATTCAGAGTACTATCTTTGACCCATGAGAAGTGTATCTCCTTAACGGCTAGATTATGGATGATTTCTTCTATTTTTTTTGGGTAAGCTATAGATCGAAAACAGTCTTTGTACAAAATGACTCTCGGTGTTAATTTTCTTGAACATTTAAAATCTAGCATTCAAATATTTATGTTATCTTTTACGGAAAAGCATCTCGACAACGATTTATTTACTATTTTGTACTCTTAATATATCATGACTTTTCTAATTTACTCAGCAGGTACGGATTTCTTGGCTGTAGCCTCGAATGAAAATTTCTTACATAAACAGTACGAGTATTTTGATAATAATACCATTTCTTGGAATACATCTGTGTAAATGATTATATTATTCAACTCCAGTTGCTTCTTATGATAAATGAGGTAAATTAAAGTTGACGATGGCAGGAGAAAAAGAATGAAAATATAAAGCTTTCTAAAAAGTCTGTTTATGCTGAGCTTCGTTTTTCAAGTACCTCTTAATTACATAATATAATGTGCGAAATTCAGTGTGAGAGACGGTATCATTATCTACGAATGATGATATCCAAAGGAGATCGTAAATATAAAGTCCCCGATTATTTCCAACTCTTTCTCCGTGTTCTATGAATACCTCTTTTCAAATGCTTTTCTTTTCTCTCCTATCGAACAGATACATAAATTTAGAAGGATGAATTCTGAAAGCGTACCTTTTCCGTAGCCGATGTCTAGTCGAAAGTTGTCAGCTCCCACTTCCCCATCCACGAGCCTCCCTAATCCGCCGAATAATTCTGCACCCCTCCGCTCTCCGTCATACGAGGCGTCGTTAAGTGCAGGAGGATCTCCAGAAGGAGACGCGCTTGAGTCATCTCCTCCTCCTCCTGGTCCAGAAGAAGAGTCCATTGCGGGAATGCGGTAGCTCACGATGCCACCTAAAATTGGAGATAGGTTTTTCATAGTTTAATACGTAGAGGTAAATAGCCTTTTTTATCTGAAATATGCATGCATTTTCACCAGTACTTATCTTGATTTTATACGACTATTCCTTCTAATTTTATTTTGCAAAAGAAATAAAGTCTGTAACCGATAAAATGGAACTTTACATGTATTTCTTATGGAAATCTATCTTAACGACCTTGGTTCAAAGCAAAATTATCGAATAAAAAGGTGACAGTACTTCCTTCCAGGTCTTAGAGAACACGTATGCAAAGTTTGACGCAAATCGGACAAACGGTGTGGACTCCAATCTCGAACAAACAAACACACAAAGACACAAAGACACAAACCCACAAACAAACTCACAGAATTTCTGCTTTATATATATATATAGATAGATACAGGAAAACAAGGCAGTTTTCCCACCATTGTATATTTCTACTGGAGAGAGTAATTGTTGAGGTACAGGTCAACAAGGGTCTTCCCGTTATATCTTCTCAATCGTAAGAAATGATTTGTGAATGTGGAGATATTTGAGTATGGCTTGAAAATTATCCTAAAATATCGCAATGAATATAATTTAATACCACTGAGTCTTAAAAACATTTGCCAACCATCGCGAGGCTCGAAAAATGTGTAAGAGTTTCGGAAAATAATCGGTCTTAAAAAGGATAACGGTTAACGATACTTTATCATGAAATATTACCAGTTTTAAAGAAGAGAATAATTAGCATGAGGGCATTAGTGTGAATGAAAGTGCGTTAGTGAAATAGTTTTTAGAGTGAGAATTACAGAATAGTGAGCTAAGTAACTTAATCAAGAAGAAATATCGCAAATGCACATTCTAATGCAAGAAAGAGCAAATGTAGGTATTGATTTTGTAAGCGCCGCAGCTAAATTTCTTCGCGGGATGCTATCAGAATACGAAAGATCTTGTCCCTGTTAACTATTTCGTAGGCTTTCGGCAACAATTTTCGACGATTCATGAATATTTGTGCGCTCCAAGCATTTGCAGCAGCGCTGTCCAGAGAGGGAACGTGCGCCGGATACGGCTTCGATGGCTGAGTGAATAATACACAGGGATTAAGGAATGATTCGACTAAGCCGACTAAACGTAGGCTGATACGAGAGCATCTGCATCGTAATCAAACGATCTGCTCTGCTGGATAGAGGGCCTTTGACCCCAAATCCTTACTGAATTGATTCCAAAATTAAATCTCAGGAATTTGCGAGATCAGGATGGGATAATTTATCATTGGATTGAATAGATAACTGAAAAGGTTGAATGTGAATAAAACAGCTTATCTGTTAATTACCAAGGGTGAATATTCTAGCTAAGGGAAGATGAAGCTTTATTTAATAATAATAATTATTTAGTAATAACTATTACTAGTGCTCTTCGAAGGCGGAAACATTCCATGAATATTGTCGTTATTATAACGACATTAAATTGTATAAAAGTTATTTTATTTCAGCCTTTTACTCGTATTAGGAGTAAAAATCAACAACGTTAGGGTTGTTTAATATTTAATGAAGAAGGATTCAATTAAAATTAGTAGTAAAATTAGGATTTTTGGCCTGAAATTCTTTAAAAACAAACTTTCAATACTAATAATTTTCATAAAGTTAAATTTAAAAGCTAACTTCATAAGCTATTTTTCTTACCCAAACTAATCTCTAGGAATAAAGCAGAAATCGATTTCTTCGTTCATTTTGCCAATATAATTTGCAGGAATTATTTCCAATGTTTGAAACATTTCACTCTTCTAGAGACATTTTGAAAATACCCAAGAACTCGTTATTGATGGATGTAATTGAGCAAAATGTCAATAAAGCCTGGGTTAAAGGAAGTAAAAGTCGTTGATAAATGAATAGAAGACGTATTTGCTCTGGCGATAATCGTGAAGTTAAAGAATCCTCTTCAATCTAACCCATAGATGTATAGCTAATATTTGAATTAGCTATAAGAAATATTATAGAAGCCTTATACGCCGATAGCTACGTAGATAAAGATGGGGAGGCAGGTCAAGTGTTATTTCAAAGAGAGAGTAGTAGGAGGAGTTTTCAAGAAAAGCAGACAGTTGTGTTCCATCTTTTTAGAGGAAACATGTATCCTGCAAATCGGTCTTTTCTTATCAGAACGTCACAGACTTCAGACTTAAGCAGATTTGTCAGCAGTTAATGCAGGAGTCATCTGTTAAAATGTAGGGTGGCGCCCAAAAGAAAACTGTTGAGAGGATTTCCGAGTATTTCATTTTCAAGAAATTTCCCCACGTTATTGTCTTCCGGCAGATAATTTAGCTGTTTAAGCACATAGAAATGGGAAATGATGAGTAAATTTCACTAACTCACTTAGAATATCGTGAGGTTGTCAAACTTGGAGTTTTCGAAATGGTCTAGTTTGATAAATAAATTGGTAATTTGATGTTAAATACAGAATATCCTTCATCACAGCAATATGAAAAAGTTATTTACTCCGGAGTAAAATAAATCTGGAATGTTTACACGATATAGGAAATTCTAAATAATATTTTACTAAATTTTCAATCTTTCATGGATATTACAATGGTGAAGTTTGTGAAGAAATGTGTATTTATTAAAGATATAATCACCAAAATCCAAATTTGGAATTCTACTGAACTATCTTAGTCATCGAAAATTGGGACACCAGAGATGGAAATTGAAAGGAACTGAGCCGATGGACCAAACCACAGTCGTTATGCTGAACCGCAGACCAAACCGAAGCCCTCAGTTTTTTTCATGACCGCGAATAAAGAGATTTTTTTTGCGTAAGAGTTTCTCAGCTGGCTCCATTTGCATCCAGGGTATATTGAAATATCAAAAATGAAAAACCCATGGTAGAGTTACACGTGTGATTTTCTCTATCCAGTTTCAAATGCACTTAATTTGTTTGTGGATATTTCTTTAACTGAACTTTATGAGCGGAACGAAATTCCAAGTAAAACAAAATTAACGGTTCTTTTCTCAAATTTCGTCTTGAGTACAAGTTAACCCTCATCCACGATTCAAATACGGCATTCGCACGTGAAATCAGATCTCCTTAAATTTTCATTTTGAAATACTCCTCACAAAGGCAAAGGAGCCATCGAGTAGCACCTCGAAAAACTATCCGCAAGACCATGTAATGAGCTAATAACAGAATTAATCCGTAAACTCACTTTCCAAGGAGTTGAAAAGTTTACCGCCGCGACATTAATCATGCACAAACCTGCTAACATTTTATCAACCACCAAAACGTTAGAGCCTGGAGGAATAATTATGCCTTTCTAAAGGAGACTTCCACGAACAGAATACGGAGCCCTTGAAAAAAAAAGGGATACGAAGAAGGGACGTCGTAAGGAATATCCTGAAAGACGATCACGATCTTCACCGCATCTTCACCCGCTTAATTCCAAACAATGGGGAGACTTGCCGCCAAACAATTGAGATTAATCAGCCACAATGGGAGTTAGGGGTTAGGATGTAAAGGGGGTGGAATGGGGATTAGAGGAGATGGAAAGGAAACAGTGATGGAGGGAGAAGAAAAGAGAAGATGGAGAGTGCGGCAGCTCGAATCCGGCGCCACGAGAAGGAGGCGAATCTAAGGAAATTATACTCCCAAGGTTTCCGAGACAAAGGAACGAGGGATGAGATATAAATATAGGGAGAGGGATTGCGGCGAGCAGGGAGATCAGAGGAGCCTTCTAAAACCGACTTAAACTCTGAAACCGAGTTTACTTGGACCAGCTTGAAAGAGAAGAGGAGTGAGGCGAATCTCGATGTGATACGAATTTGTCATCGGTATAACTCTGAAGAATAGAATATTCTTGTAAATTTCTAGCTCTCGGAAACAAACTGCCCTATTGAAAAAATTGTCGAGTCGCTTGTAATGATGATAATTTCCCCCTTCTATCTTCAGATATTTTTGATCATCACAATCTTCCTTCTTTTCAAAGATTGTTAAATGTAATGATTCATGAACTTGCTCATTAGAGACTGAGGCTGACTGACTGATATCTGAGACTACTCTGAAGATTGACCAATATCTTCTGAAAACTTTATCGAGCGTAACTTTTCATGAAATTCGAAAGTATTCGCATAAGATCACAGAAGTTCGTTAAAGTGATATCTTAAAGAAAAATGTGAAAGTTCGATTAGGAATTGCTACTTTATCTATTTCTAAATGAAACTGCAATCCCTTGGTCTCAGTTTTCTTAGTTGTTTAAATTTATAAAATCCCATAATATTATAGAGGTTATGCTTGGAGGTTTTGTTCAACATCTCACTAAGTGTTGTTAACAACTTAATGATACAATTATGAATACATGAAAAGATTATGACCTGTTTCGAGCTACGTACAATTTATTAATTTTTTGGACGCTAACATCCCTATATTTTGCATAGAAGAGAGACCCTAAATTATTGTTATAAGTAATTCATTAACATTCATATTGGAAATAAAATAATGTTTGAAATTTTATCTTATGTTCACACCTTTTTTGTAATTGTTGTGAGGATTAAACTATATTTGAATTACTACAGACATTTTTCCTAATTTTCTTTTGTACTTTATCAAAGTATATCTCTAAGATATAAGATTTAAATATCAAATTTAATTTTACCATCCTTCGTTTATGGCTCATAATATTACAACAGTTGAAGCAAGAGTCGCATCATACCTTATTAAATTTAAAATCAATTTAATAACCACAACGAAAATGAAATGAATCAGGGTTGAATAGAAAAAAGGGACAGCGGCAAGACAAAAGCGAAATATGTTAAGAGCAAAATGTGTTACCAAAAAATACAGAAAAAGTTGCTTGAAAGTAATGAGAGGTATGGGGATTATGATGATAGAAGTTTAATCAATCATAGCGACATCCACTTTAACGAATACTAAGAGATCAGCATGGTTTCTTTGAAATTAAAATTGCCACCTCAATCTCGATATGGTGATAAAAGAAAATAAGTTATGATGTATTTTAGATAATTTTATGCGATTATAGATCTATGGCTAAAGGTAATTGATTTCCAAATTTATAACTATAAGTGTTATGAGGGAATTTCGGAATCTTTGCTTGAGCAAAGGGCACAAGTGTAGATTAAATGGAATAGAATAAATTTTTGTGTTCCAATATATTATTTACGAAAAAACTTCAATCACTTAACAGATACACTTCTCTGAGTACTTACGAAATATCGGTTCACACAAAGAAAATCGATTCATTGATTAAGAAACGGCAGGAACATCTCGGCTCAAGCATGAGTGTTTCTTTCGTGTGCTATATTTTTACTGCATGTTTTCTATTCGTTTCACACAAATTAATTTCATGCTAATAGTGGAGTATTTTTTAGATAGATAATATCCGTACCTCGTACCCGTTCATTGAAACGAAAAACACTCCTTGAGAATTTCTGCATTACCAAACATCTTGGACTCACTTCATTGACACAGTCGCCTTTGGATAGCCTTTAGCTCCCTCTTTCAAGTCTCTAAAGATTCGCCTCACGTATCTTAAAATTAAAAATAGAGCCCACTACCCCTTTCCATGTCTCGTATAACATTACTTCTCTCTCTCCAGAACGTTCGAGCGGCTCCGTTAAAAGATACGAGGGGAATCGGTGTGAGGCGTGGGAGGGAGAAATGCGGTGTAGGGAGGGGTGAATGGGAGGGAGACTCCGTAATTATCTTAATTTTACAGAGAGAGAGGGAGAGAGAATCTGAAGCCGTGCTCCGAAAACGAAATCCATGGGACGAGGTTTCCCTGCCGAAAAATATACGAGGCCGGCGTGTTAAGTAGGTTGGAAGTGTCGGCAGCGCTGAGTTCGTTTTCAGAGGCTGTCGGGGGCGAGCAGCGGAAAAATATTAGCTTATCCTTATCCTCACATTTCCTTCTTCCACTACTCCCTTCCGCAGTTCATCTGCCTCCCTGTGTACCCCCTACCTTTCCTTACATTCCCATTGATGCACTCACCGGAATCATTTTCACAAAGTTTTCTGTTCTCTTTTACTATTCTCTTACTCTTCATTCCCTATTCTACCCTCTAACATTTTCCGGTTACTCATTACTAGTTCCCGTAATTTTTTTACGCAATACTCATTCATTCTTTTGCTGTTCTTTCACTTTTGCACCTTCTCAGCTTGGTCCTCCCCGAGTTAAAATGTTGATACGGTGGTAGTATTATGCCAGCTAGGTATAAATAATAATAATGGTATTAATGACGAAAACAACAACAATAATAATGCTCATTACGCGTATAGTCCCTTTTCAAGATTAAACATTTTTGTCAATTAGGAACACAGTAATGTGAAAGTGAGAAAAATATTAATAGATCATATAAAAATATACAGAAAGCAACATTATGAAAGTATGGGTAAAATAACGTTCGATTCTATATTGTAAAATAAGCTCAATTTGGCTGTGATTGACATATGAGATTGAAACTGCATAATGCATATATGAGAACTGCAACTTTACCTTTCCGTAAAGACGTCTTCCATGAAAAATTATGTACAAGTTAATAAGATTGATATACAAGAGCATGAAATATAAGGAAAATAACACTGTAAAAGTATAAAAGAATAGTAAGTACAATTTTTCATAATCGAAATTAATATTTCTGGCTAAAATTACGGAGCGTGGATAAAATTAAACAGTCAACAAAAGTTTATTAATTAGATTAATGTATAAAAGAAATTTACAAGAAATACATGAATGTTTATGGTAGTGTCTCTGGGTGAAATATGAAATAGGAATAATTCCCAGTTTCTGTGCATAATTAAGGGTAGATTATTACATATTAATGTTTTATTCGTCACCTACCCAGTTTACGTTTCGCTGAATTTATATATCATCTTTCCTTGTTTTCCGATATTTTTCTTTTACAGCGTTATTTCTCTGTCCCTATCTTTATATTCTTACCTTGAAATCGTGTCCTTCAGTTTGGTTTAATTTTCAAACTTAGCCTTGTTATCTTCTTTTATTTATTCTTCTCTGCTGATAAATTCCATTCATTCCAACCAAGAGGGGTATAATTTGTGGCTAACCAATTTCAAAATGAACAACAACGAATACCAATATCATCCGAACAATAATATCCGATAGTTTACCTAAATATCGTTGTCATATGAGCCACTTTCCGTTAGCAGATGAAGGCACAAATCATTCAATTTAATTATACAGTTTGCTTTAGTTGCTCATCCATTGCACGTCTCTAACAGTGAATTTTCTCAACAAATCGGATGCGAAAGTATAAAATATCTTGAAGTCCTAACTACATGTATCTTCGGGCAATCTTACCCTAGATCCCAATCATTAATGTGCGGAAGTATTTTATCCAACCTGTCTTTTCACTCTATTTGGGGTCATTTTATTCTTAAGTACATTGAAAGTAAAGTTTCACATTTTCTGAAATTATAAGAAGTTTATGCATACATTCTTTCCTTTTACTCTACCTTTGTACCTGCCTCACTCGTAGTTGCTTTTCTCTTTCTTATTCCTTTCCAGAAATCGTGTCTTTTTGTGTCTCCCATACATCACCTTCCTATTTATCTCCACTCTCTTGAACTCATTTGTCTTTCTTCCATTTACGTCCCTTCTCCGCTTTCCTCACATACAATCTCTATCTCCTCAATATCTACTCCTCTTTCCCATTTTCCTTTTTCCATTGTCCTCTTTCCTCCATTTCTGCCATTCCTCCATCCATTCCTTACCCCCAATATTCAGTATTGCAATATACATCCGTTTTTACCGTCAATTTCTCCCTACCACCTACTTTTCCCCAACGTGCTTTCTCTTCGCCCTTCAAGCTTTGCCATTAGGTTAATTACGGCGAGATTTTACTACGTTATGATTTCGGTTAGACGCGACAGATGCGAAGAAAATATTGCGTCACGTGGAAAATGTGTGACTTGCTAAAAAAACTCGTAATATATTGCGTGCAGTGTGATAAATGTAGGAAATGTATAATTTATCATTTTCTGGAACCAAAAGTCTACTTTTTTTGGCATTCTAATTTGTAAATCTAACATCTCGCTATCCTTCGAAGTAATTTGAGTTCGTAAATAACCAACGAGCAAATAGAGTAACATATTTGAGTTGATGTGGTGAGCTTCAGAGTGTTCAGAGAGCTATTCGAGGTCTTTTGAATTTTGCATGTGATCGAATACTTAAATTACGTAGTAAAGGGAGTATCAATTCGGTCGATAGTCTTAGATTGTAATATTTTCAATAATTACATCGATGAAAAACACAGAGTGAGCCAAAAAGTGTATGAATCCTTTGGGAAGAGAAAAGCTTGCATAAATATGTCAACACTAAATTTATTGAGACTTCATGAGATCGCGAGTTAACTTTGTACTCTGCAGCTACAAGAGGAGCCTAATGTAGTGGCTATCAGCATCAAGACATTTATTAGTATGCTGAAGTCATACTATTTAAATGAACTATTCGGTACAGTTACTGAGGCAACAGTTTGATCTTCTAATGAATATCTTGAATTTAATGACTCACCACTTTGATCAGCTCTTTTAATTTTGGAAGTTAAAGACAAATTGCAAAATTTTCACGATATTTCAACGAATTCACCACCAAGATATATACAAAAGAGTTGTCTGCCTGCAGTGTGTATTCATTATTTTGATAACTATGTGGAGTCAGAATTTATCTTATTATTGTAGTTATGACTATGAATGTGGAACATGGCAATAACGAGGTAATACATCATTTTTTTAGATGAAAGACTTAATTTATTCTTTTATTTCATCCGATAATCTTTGCTAAACACAATATATGAGTATTCTAATATTTTGTGGTCTTATCATTTCAATTTGTTCACAGGCTTTCAGACTTTCAAAATAAAGGAATGATGGAGGGATGGCTAAATGTGTAGAAGAAGAAATCTGTTAGAACTATCTTTCACAGGGTTAAGCGCGACGTTTACATGTTGTGGATTAATGTTGGGTTAGAACCTGTATGGGGAAGTGTTAACCAGGATTTCGTTTGTGCCTCTTTTCCCAAACAATGGCGTTTCTTACAATTAAGTTTTAATAACCGAACTAAAACGTCGTGTCGGTATTTCTGCTGAGAGTCACTGTCGATTTCCCTCGTTAAAATTGGGTTTGCTTTATGTTCATTGACATCGATCCACTCCGTACGCGTCGGCAGAGCTTCGAGTGGGAGAAAGGTGGGCGAGTTTAAAGGATTTATGCATTGTCTCTCGGAGAGTGTTGATTCGACATTCTGGCTTTAATTGGCTCGTTCTTGGGGCGGAAGCGCGACATTTTCCTGTGTTAATTACGTAGAGAGGAAGATGCGCCGGCGGAAAAGGTGAGGCAGATGGCGGGTCCATAAACAAAATGCTCTCTTTTCCTTCCTTCATTTCAAGCGGCAGCTCATTTCGTCTTCTCGCGAAGTCGGAAATTATGACGAGAAAAAGTTTATTAGGCGCGAGGAGAGGTCGGTGAAGGAAATCAAATTCCTCGGGAAGGCGGAAAGAAACGCCATTTCTAGGAGCGTTATCGCGGTTATGACGTCGTCGACCGAACTCCTGCTCGAATGAATTAATCCGCGAGGGAAAACTCGCCTCCAATACAGAAATTAACGGGATTTCCAATTTGGGTACAAGGAACACGCTAAAAATATTTGGATTTTTCTTAATAGCTTCATAACAGAAGGAGGTTTTTCTTTAATGAGGTGTGAATTGAAAATATTCGAAGATAATTTAATTTCCGAGCAAGAAGATCATAAATGGTGAAATTGTTCCATTATATTTTCATAAGATCCATAGGCTTTCCATAGATTATTCAATAGATTTTTCTTAAGCCTCCGATTGCTATAGCGGTTACTCGATAGCTCGATTCTTGATAGCTTCCTGATAGCTGTATAGATAATATAGCAATAGTTGTTTAGAGGTTGAAATAAAATAATATCCATTTTTTCAGTCGTTATTGAAATAACATACTCTACCAGAAGAAAATAAGTCGAAGTGTGTTAGCTTTGTTTATCCTTTGATGGTGTTGGAAGCATTAGAGACTATGATAGGACTTAAGCTTCTGACGATGAAAATGTAAAGGATTTCAGGTGAAAAAGGATGAAAAGTGAAAAGGATGTTCGAAAGAAAGCGATGTTATTTTTAGACGGAATGGAGCTCCGAATCTGAAACGCTTTTACCTCCTTAACCTTTCCCCGTACTCATCACTTAAACATACAAAACATTTGTATGCTCTCAATTTTATTATCGTAACTTTTCTCAGGAAAGATATTAGAACGAATGACTAAAAATCTCCGCTTAGATTCATAATGGCGGATAAAAAGATAATGACTATCAGTAAAAAAGGAATGGTTAAACTATAGAATAATAACTTTACGCATATCTTCTATGAATAGATTGTTGAATTTTTAATCGAAATGGGGAATAAAGGAAAATGTTCACAAATGACGATTATTCTGTTTGCTATTGGTCATATTTTTGCTTTCGACATTCGCTCACCACGATTATTTCATCCTATGGTTCACTGCTGCCAGCATAGCACTGGCTGATTATAAGACTTATTACTTATGATTATCTTTGACAGGCAAGTACATCTCATGAAAATATGAAATGTTCGACGCTTATACAGACGTAGAACGGAATATTTGAGAAACAAAGGCGAAGTGCCCTTTACGAATGATGAATACGAAGGCAGTCAGGGGCAATTTCATTCTTCGTATTTCATTTTTAAAGACGAATTTCCAAATTTCCTGTTCAATTATTCATAAATGTTAAATTTTATTTTCATTTCAATAAATGGATTAAAATTTTACATTAATATTTATATCCATTTCTCATGTTTCTATTGAAATGTTATTGCAATTAATTAAATTTTTTAACCTTTTGATACATTTTAGAATTTCAACTTGTAATGTACTCATTTTATACTTATCCAATAAATCACTGATTAAGAAAAATATACATGTAAACATACTTATGATTTTGTTTTTCACCACTCTTTACTATTCACCAAAGATCGTCATTTTCATTTATGAAATCTTACGCTTTAAATCTCTAGTGACTCATCAATGAAATTAATTTGCATTAGTGTATTATAGGTATTTGAAGTTAGCTAGTTGTTGCTAGAAATTTCTCGAAATCGACTCCTCTTCAGCTGGCAACATTACGAGAGAAGTACGTACAGCTGGTCGTGGGATGGAGGGAAAAAAGGGCCCTGTTGCTTCACATGGAAGATTTGGCAAGAAAGAAGTAATAGGGATGGGGGAAGTGTAGTGAAGGATGGAGAAGGTTCGGTTCTTTTTTCTCTTTTCGATACGCCCCACCAATCCCATTCCCGCCCTTTTCAATCTCCCGTTCTTTTACCACTTTCGACTCTGCAGCACCCAATACACAGGAACTCTTTGCGTTGCTTTCTCTCACTCCATATCTCACTCCAAGGTTCAAGGAGGAGGAAATCTTTCTTTCGTGGGGTTTATCACAGATCACTCCTTCCATGCCTCCCCCTTTTACACATGCCACCATTGAGAAACTTTCTCTTTCACTCCAACAAGGCTTGCCGCCCGCCTCTCTTGAATTTAATGACTCCTCCCCCTTTTACACATGCCACCATTGAGAAACTTTCTCTTTCACTCCAACAAGGCTTGCCGCCCGCTTCTCTCCTTTCCGTGCGCGCGTGGATTTTTATATTTCCTTCCTCTTCTTCTCATATCTCAGCGTGCGATTGACGTCTCATATTGCCCTGCGGTTTTTCCAATAATCCTTGCTGCGGAATATAGTCAATACTTTCTCAGTGATTTACATACAGCTTTTCCATCTAGTAACTTCTACATTTTGGTTAATTAATGTTTCATAGTTTTTTTTTTCCATTTCTTTTTGCCTCGAGGGGAGAGCCAATTTAATTTTTCAACTACGCAAACTAATTGAGTTCAATAATTATGTTAATCGGTTCGAAAACTAACAGTACATGTACTACACCAGGATTAATTACCGAACCATTTACCCGGATTAGCTCATTTAAATTCCAAATTAGCTGTTAGTGAGCGTTTTAACTCGATAAAATTCTGCATTTATTATCTTTTCTACAGATTGCTAAAAATTTTCTCCTTTGGACGTTTTAATTGTTTAATTATGAAATGCGATTTTAGAGTTTGTTTCAAAAACTTTATGTAATCAGGCATATGGAAACGGACGCGAGCCAAGATTTTCTGGAACTCACCCAGAACTGAAATTGCGGTGAAAATATCCCTTTTTAAGCGGACGGCTTTTGAGATATAAATGAAAATTAATTACTTACCAACGTAAAGTGAAAGGAGAGCAAGAAAACATTGATATTCGAATCGGGGATAAATATAAATGGTTACCCGGGATCGCGCTTCGAGCTTAAAAATTTCTCTCTGTTAATATCATTCCGAATATTTATGGTGGCAATAAATTTTATGGAAAAAGATTCAAAAGATCTGAAACGTACTTTCGGAAAAATCTACGATATAATCCAAATGATTTATCACAAGGCTCATCAGGTTTATCACGAGAAAGGAGAAAGTAGCAACGAGGATATATGGGAGAAAACAGGTTATCACTTCATGTTACGGCTTGTTCTTTTAATTACGATGATTATTGTTGAGATACGGCGTCACGTAAAGTCTTCTTTCCAATTTTAATATCGAGAGTTGCTGAAAGCTCTCGGAAATGGTTTTTCCAGAATTGTTTACCAAGAACGGAATCTCATCATGAAAACGAGCGTTGAACATTAGTTAGATGAGGTGTTTTTCTTTCGGCATGAAAGCACTCTTGTTGAAATGTTTAAAAATTTGAGAATGTCTAATTTTTGTTTCCATTCTTTCAAAGACGCCTCCGAATAACTGAGGAAAGAGGGTAAACAAGAAATTAAGCACAACTGGGTTGGTACTCTTCTTGAAATAGATCGAAATTTTCTATTTCCTTGACAAGTCGGCTCTCACAACAACGGATTGTAATTTACTGTCCTGGTTGCTTCTTCTTCTTCTTCCTCTGGCGCTACAGTCCTCCGTGGACCTTGAATCTACGATATAATCCTGGTTGCTTAATCGCGGTATATATGTGAAAGTGACTGCAACTAAAAGCATTTTAAATCTCAATATCATATTTTTCTTTCATTTTCTTAATTTTGGGATTAAGAATTTTAAAAACCTTACTGAATTGAATGACCTGAGCCACTTGCTAGAAGTTTCCAACCCGATCCCTCTTTAATTAATCTTTGCTTCTCTACCATTTTGAAGACTGTTTTATTCGAGTTTCATGTCTTACAGTGATTTCGGACATTTTTAAAATCAGTAAAAATACATAGATCACATCCCACATTAGTATCCTATCTACGCATCAAAGGGTATTTGAGAGTATCATTATAAATAGATATGTACATAGATACTTTTAACGAGACGTTTATGCTGCTGTGATACATTAGTTTAACAAATAATTCCTGTAGTTAAACAATTAATTTTCAAAATCACTTCAGTAACAGAAATATTGAAACGATCACCAGAACCTCAACGCAGAAACTACTAAATTTTTCTATTCAGCCAGTTACATCTAAAAAAAAATCAAACATCTTCAGCTGTCTTTTTAACTTTCATCTTTTGAACCGAAAATAAACTTCAGGAAAGTTATTAAAGTATGGGAAAGGGGATGTTGTTCTGTTTATATGAACTGTTAAACCTTACAGAATGATCTAGAATAACTGTAGGGTGTTTTAGTATTATAGATAATTTCTAATATTTTCGAAGAAATAGATATATTGGGATAATATTACTGTACGTTTAATTTTTTTGAGCCAGAAATTTATTTTTGACTAATATACGTTTAGATTCATTATTAAATGTAAAATATAGGTGAATTAATTTGCAGATTACGCTCTTTACGTTTACTTAGAATAGATGATTAATTTGTATACTAGATGTAGTCGAAGAAAATTATTGCTTCGGTTTTAAAAGATGGGGGTAGAATGTACATTTCTGACAATGTTCTTTCATTATTGTTAAATTAATACTTGTACATGATTATTGCTATAAAACATACATGCGATTATTTAAAACTTAATATTTGAATATTTTAGTATTATTATATTATTTAATCATACACGAATGATTTAGGAAAAAAGAAAGAGAGGTTATAACACAAGGTAATTAGATAATTAAGAAATTAAAGAAAAATGAATTCACGAGCAGGTTCTTGATATTTTTCCAAAAAAAAGTGCCTGTAAGAATTTCCTCCAAAACATCAATCGTGGTGCAAGTCAAATAGATGGTATACTCGTACTATCAAATACATACATTAGCTTACAAATGTATTTCCTTACACCCATTCACCTACCCCAAAGAAGATAAATGGCATAGAAGAACTTCTTTCCAGCCGCCTCTTCTCTTTTTTGCTTCGTTCGGCTAATGTATGAGGGAGCATCCTTGGCCCAACCTCGCATCGATTTTTCAACCATCCCACCGCCTTTCCTTTCATTCGGACCTCCGCGAAAACCTCTTCCTATATTTATCTCATTTATTCCGCTTCTATTCCGTGCTCTCTCTTTTACTTGTTGGAATGTATGGCGGTATTTCTTCATCTTTTCCTCACACGTCCGTAGCTTTCCATTCCATCGAATTCCAGATTCCCGGCATAGAGAAGAGACGTAAAATCTTCATTCTCTTTTGGAACGAGGAAAACCTCGTCCAAAATCGGTTGGAAACGTTGAGATGATTAGCTTTTTGACTAAAAGATGCCGTTCGATTTTCCCCCGAAAATAATTACATCGTGCGATGTTCTATTTCTTTGTGAGATGCATTCACGCTGTTTTTCTCATAGATTTTACGGGAAATACTGCCATATTTTAGCGGATGCATTGAAGCGAAGCATTTTGAAAAGAACACGTTTCGTTTTGAAGATGACTCTATTTGCTTGGAATATACGTTTCTGGTAAAAGAGCAGAGCTTCGGAAAATGTTCAACTCAAAGATGAGAAGTTTATTTTGATTTTTGGAGATCCGCTTCATGGCGCGGATGTCGTTAAATTGCAGCGGAATATTTTCCAAAGCTCCTATAAATTTTGATAACATGAAATCCGTTTTTGAGTGTGCTTCCGCATTTGCTTCTATAGGGAATTTGGTTCAGCTCTTCAAAATGGTTTTCGACTGATACAATACCAAAAATTTCACCAAGATCTAACGAATGCGTAGTTATTTGTTCATAATTAGTAATGGAATTTTTCATTAATGAAATTGAAATTTAGCAATGATACCAGGCAAACTTTATTTGCATGGTTCGAAGTCTTAAAAATATAAGAAACATAATTATGATATACTCATATGATTCGCGTTTATGCTCAAGAAACTGGATTTATTAGAAATTAACTCTTTAAGAGATTAGGTCTTATTGATGTGCAACTAAGGGTTTAGGATGAAAACGTTGTAAACAGTTGATGTAGGTTAACGGATAAAATGGAAGATAACTTCGAGCTCGAGCAAATAGATTTGCGTATGTGAGAATCATATGGGAATCCAACTCTGCTCAACAGTTGATACTGAAATAAGAATTTCTGTCAAATCCTTATCATTTCCGAACGGGATAAAGTTCTTCAGGAATTATATTTTTGGAGGTATTAGGAGAAGGAAATATAAAACCCTAATATGAGACAAATATTTGGAAGAATAAAAATATAAAACAAGCTAAAATGAATCGGACGAGCTGTATTTATTTGTGTATGATAAGGTTTTCGAATGAAAGTCAAAACTGTCAATTGACGAAAAACATTAAAAGAACTTATTGACATCAATCGTTCATATTAATGAGAGTTCATGTTAATGGTGCAAGTACATATGGATGAATGAAGGTGAATATAAACGGATTTACCTTGAGGAGACGTAAATACGAGTATATAAAAAAATGTTAATAATTGACTTCATACGGAAAATTATGAGCGTTTATTTTACAGCAACCCATAAGCTATTCCAGAGTGTTTATAATTTTTCCACTGCTACTGTGGACGACTTACATGAATACAAAGCATTTAGCAGGTTTCAACTGCCTTGAGGCAATGGATCGATCTTCAGTAGAGCGTAAGGAAGGATAATGTTAATTCGATGCAGCAACTCAATTCTTCCTACCTTTACACCCTCGGGCACACTTTTTCGTACCTAACAAACGAAGATAAACACGCTCATTTTTCCTGAGAAGGGATGAGATGGGGTGGGGGCGAGAAAAAGCAAGCAAAACAAACGAACAGCCTCATCGCAAAAGCGCTTCACGCTCTGTAAACTCTCGCTGCCAAGGACGTAAAGGCACGCCAACTCAGCCTCTAATCTATCAGGCCAGGGCCGGTTAATGGAAAACGCTTTAAAATCTTTCTAATTTACATAACTATGTAAGGGCAATTAACTCTTCACTCTATTTGAGATTTGCTGGGAAGCTTCAATTTGTACAACCCTGGCGGCAGTAGGCGCTGTTAACGCGGAGAATCGCCATGTTTACAGGGAATATAACGCTTGGCCACTGATCCGTAAAAGTGGCCTTCCCCGCACACTTTTCTAAGTCCCTTTTGCTCTCTCTACACTAGGGATGTTACGGAGGTGATTTTATCGGAGGCGGAGTCGGATTCGGAGGTCTCATTCCGACCTCCGTCGGAGTCGGAGACGGAGGTGACATAATTACATTAGGAAACTACAAAATTTGCTTAAAACCTTTATTTGCAAAATGAGAAAAAGAAAATTTTGAATTGTTACAAAAGTTAATGAAACTGAAAAAAAACTAGCGAATGTTTGTATCTGTAGGACAAATTTACAAACTAATACTCAAAATTTATAGTTGATAAATCATACTTTATAAACAGTAATTTGGATGCTTTTTCGCCATCCAGTCTATTCCTTAAATGGTTGTAAATCAAACCAGCTCCACTGAACAGCTGTTCGCTAGGAACGATCCCTGATGGAGCCGATAAAATCTGACGCACGATTGGCTTGAATACCTTGAATTTAT
>KZ308463.1:418526-444755 GCA_000376725.2 Ladona fulva | reverse complement strand
TTTGTATTTTCTGATCATATTACTCATTCGAAATAATACGGTTGATAGGGAATTAATAATCGTTAGAGGGAAAGATAAATAACATTACATTAAATAAGTCTTGATCCGTGTGCAATCACTTATGACCATACGAGTTTCGCCTTTGTAGTTATCTTGAGCTAAACGATTCGAAAAATAAATAACAATGTTGGCATACACTATGCAATTGTCATCTAAGTTCAATTTCTCTCTCGATAATATGGTTTGCGTAAGGAGTATTTCATTGAATGATATCGATTGAGGAATTGATATATCGATTATCAAAACACGAGTCTCTTGAACGAGAAAAAATTCCAATGGCCCTTAAGCGATGAAGAACCTCTGCTGTCGACGAAGGGTTATGCGCTTATACTTAACCTTAGGTCAATAAACCTTTTCCATCGGCAACAGAGGTCAACGGGTGGTGACTGTCGGCGACAAAAATAGATTCCCCAGCGAGAACAAAAGAGTGACTTTTGTGGGTGTCGTCGGGGCTGCTGATATCACTTCATTTCACATCCATTTTCAATCTGACCGGCTCTCTATTCACTCGCTATTTTCCGACAGCGCGCGATATTGGAGTTGCGATCGGCTCATCGGCGTCACGAAAGTCACTGCGATTCACTTCCTTTCATCCGTGCTCGACACAGACTCTGAGAAACAAAGCTGTCTTTCGCCATCATCTCGCTCCAACGAACCTTCTCTTTGGAGGCAATTCCCTGCCGATTCTCACGCCATCTCGCATTCGTATTTCAAAGGGTTTCTTGTCAGTCGCGCTGCATTTAACAAGTGATTTTTCTTTTCAGAGCAACGAGTTACGGAATTTCGCTCGGCTTAGTTTCTGACTCAACTCAGCACATTTCTTTGTAATCACTTTCTCTATTGTTCCTCCGTCGGTCGAGGAAAGGGTCCCAAGTATCTTGCAGCTGTTGAGAGTGATTTTGATGAATGTTTTGCAAAAATATTTGGAGTCATTCAGGATGTTGTAATGCTTCATAGACAATAAAGGCTAAATCGGTATGTTTTTTCTTTACTAAATGCCAATAGTTTGATTTTGCTCCATGGCGTTATTTCATTGTGTATTATTTCATTTACGTTAATTTTGGTTTCATTTACTAGAATATTTTTTTTATCGTGATATTGTAAAGCTAGTGCCACCTTTTTTTGCTATTCTACATTCATTATTAAGTTACATGTGCAATTAAACCAGTGCAGTGCAGGTCAACGCTTATGGCATTAAGATTTATGAAAACGCAGAAATATAATTTTTTCGCTAATATGTTTGCAATATGGACTTGTTTTTATTATTTAATAATATTTGTCTATCACAGAATGAATTTCAGTACCTTGCCGGCGAAAAAATTCTCTTTATGTTTTATGAACCTGAGTAAGATTATCTGCCGTTCCAGTGCGTCACCCCATCCCTATTCTCTCTCTCATACAGAAAATCCCCAAATACCTCTTAATCTTTTAATTTTTGTTAAAATATCTTTGAAAAGCGAAAATTCATTTTGGAATGGGATTTTGGATCAAGAAATAATCTGCAAAATGTAGAGATAAAAAGGGAAAAATAATATGAGGGAAATAATCCAGCGAATCCATAAGATTCGCAACGTTTTCCATTGGCATGTCCGTAATAAGTAGAGTAATGCTGTCAGTAGAATTAAAGGTACAAAGATTGAAGTAATTGAGCATAATTTTCATATTTTTGTTAAATATTTTGTGAAATTAGTACTAGTTTTAGGCTTCTTTGATTTAATTTTTTTGTATATCCACCAAGTATCCAAGGTTCATTTATTACTACCAGGTCCTTGCTACCATTTTCTTCGATTTCGACTATCGGCGAATGGTTAAAAGTAGAGTGTGTAAAAGAATAGTTGAACATTTTTTTGAAAGTAAAACTTAGTAAAAATGTCTTGGAATCCCAAAAATCAAATTCCTACACAAATTCCTATTACAAATGCAATTTGTTTCAGTGTTTCAGATTTCATATTTTAGGGTTGAAATTGTCAACAGCCTTCTGTAAGAGGCAAAATGTTTAGCTGCTTTATGAAAGTCTCATCGTGCCATTTTTTTTAAAAGAGAGATTTCTTTAAGGGATTTGGCTCATTGATTTCTCTTTTTATCCAACTAATGAAAAATCTAAGTCAGTATGACGTAAAATCTAATTTCTCACTAATTAACCCTTAACATACTTATCTCTCTTCCTAATTCTTTGAAATGTGATTTAAATTTTTATTCCAACCTAAGAGCAACGTATGAAAAGTTTCCAAAAGTTTGTATGTAAAGATTATTACATTACCTAGAATTTCGTAGCAAGCGCTACTTAAAATAATAACAAATGTAAACATTTTCTACATAAAAATATTTTTTTGGGTTACATAAAAAATATTTTTTAAGTTGGGGTTATTAACATCAGATATAGATATTTTATTACTTTATAATCTTTTTAAGTTAAAAATCACCGATAACGAGTTAAAATCACCGACAACGAAGAGGTATTGCGAAATCATTGGAGTGTTATCCAATGACAGCTTCCTTCTCAACTGCAGTAATCCTGCCTATTAACAGGCACTGCTTTCTTAAGCAGGATGTTACGAATGTTTAAACACTTCTTTAACACCAAGCCTAGGCTAAGGTATACCTATAACTTTCCCCTGTTGCAAGTCACATTCTCTAAAAAATGTGGATCTTCCACAGGGGCCTAAGTATCGCGGAAAGGAGCTTCATTACTTTTCATAATTAATACCGGATTACCGCACCGAAAACAACAGTGTTTTCCAGCCACACATTCCGCTGTAGCTACGAATGGCATGCAATACTTTCTCGACCGAGCTGACCGGAATAAAGGCTGCGCAATCCCACCTAAGCCCTCGGCTCTTCTCTTTGCCCAGACGTACAAATAGCCTCCCCATCGTCCGTTTCTCGCAGCGAACCTTTGGAGGAATTAGCAAGGAGGCATTTGGGGCTACCCCAGAAATCCGCGCTCCCACTGAAGCTGTGGTTTTGACTAATGCGATTTCATTCTTTCTATTTCCGAGTCGGAATCTGAGAGCGGGTGGAGATATGAAAGTGAAAGCTGCGACTTCTTTCTTCCCACCCAAAGCAGATATCCTACATAAGACTTGACCTCTGACCTCTGAGTTTGTGGGAATTCTCAGTAGTATCCCAACAGAGGCATTTACGTGTCATTTCATCTTCTCTGAAATCCAAGCCCTATCTTACGAAGCCCTGCTTTCAAAGGGAATTTTGGAAAACATGCATAACTTACTGTTGAGATGTTTGCGAGGTGATCTGGCATTGGTTATACATTTATCATGACTGAAATTGCGACAAAATCCTCATACCTAAGATAAATCTGTCAAACTATTTGAAAGTTCTTTGAATATCATTCTCGAAGAAATACTAGGAGCGATGTGGTACTTGTGGTAGTTAAGGAGACATTCGTGCCAGTTATTTAATACTCAAAATGAAGTATACCTCAATAAATCAAATAAGCAGTGCTATTAAGACTACAACTACAGTATATTTAGGAGAAAATAAAAACTTCCTTCGGATTAAATTTAATTAAATATTTTACACGGTAGAATGATTCAAAGTAGTTTTAAACGACTTCTCTTCACTTTGCGGAAAATATGGGTATGGATCAGTTATTTGGGGCATAAATAGGTTACGGAGTCGGAGTAGTGATAAGGGAGGGAGTTATTATTGCTGGATTGGAAAAATGCGGACGGCAAAGGGCTAGGTTGGGAATGTGCTGTGGTATAGCAGTTGTATAAGTCAAGGAAGTGGAGACACTAGCCGACTAAATTAAATTGATTTGCCGCATTAATATCTACTGCATTTTCCAGGATTTTAAACCTTGACCCTTTCCGCACTAATTTTGAAATTAAGTTCGAGGAATTGTTTTCGAAAATTATTCTAGCAAAAAAATTATCTCAATAATTTATTTCTAAAATATTTCCTGATTTGCTGTTTTGTATCCGTGGAAAGGTGCTTTTGGAGATGACTGCCTAATAGTTCCAAATGAAAATAAATATATCTTTAGGACGATTTTGAAGCTGTTGAATTATTTCAATGATAGATATCTATAAAATACGATTTAAAAATCCATCGTTTACTTTTCTCAATTACAATTTTTATAAACGTCAAATTATCTAATTTATCATATTTTAGCAGTTAATTGAAAGAAAATAAAAATATTTTTAATAAATATGGAATCAACCGGTTATCACGGAGTTGAAATAAGTTTAACAGAATTCAAATTAATTAGATGTAAAACTAACACGCTATCAAGTGCGAAACATAATTGAAAAAGTTAGGGCTAAATAAAAATTATTGTATATACGAACGTTATTAATGTCACAGCCAATTACTGAATGTTGACAATTTATAGCTTGGTCTCGTGACTCTTTGATGATAATATTCATTGTAATAAAAGTCGAAAATACTAATCGATCTTCGAGTATTTTTGAAGGTGTGAGTTTTACGGGTATTTAAAATAGTTCCATTACCTTGAAGAGATTTTTCTTGAGAGAATTTCAACTGAAAATTGCTACAATTGCGGTGAGTAGAATTTTAGTATATATATTCGTAATATCGTTTGAGTTAAAATTTAGCAATAACTGAATAAAGTTTTCCTAAATTATCAACACTCTTTCTAGACGATCTCAATCATATTGCCTTGTGACGGAGAGATGATCCAAAAAACCTATCATCACGTGCCGATTCTTTCAAATAGGAATTTAATATCGACTGACAGACTTATAGAACTTTTTAAGTTTAGTTTAAATAATGGCGAGCAAACATAGATTTGGAATGGACACATCTATTTCATTAATTACAACGGATAAATTTGATATTTCGGGTAGCGATCCGCGTAAGTAGCAAGTTAAAGGCTAAGCATGTGAAGAAGAAAATAAAATCACGATTTATGAGCCCGCGGTCGAGGTGACGGAATTAATTAAAGTGGGAAAACCAATGAAACAGATAGAAAATTGCTGCTCCGGCTTTTTTGTTTCCTTCGCATCTTATCTCTGGATTTGCAGGTTGTCCTAATAGGTTGGCGAAAAAGAAGACCTCCAATGAATAGCTCATGAGAAGCGTCTGGAAGGCGAGAGAAATGCGTCGAGTTTTTTTTTTCACGGAGTGCATTAAATATGTCCGGGTATAAAATATTACGAGGAATAGGATGCGTCAACCTCTCTTACCAATTCGTAAAGAGATTTTGAGGACGAAGAAGTAGAAAATCATGTTTCCGATGGAGATAAGAGGTTATTAAGGATGAGGCCTTTACAAGAAAAAATGTCTCCACAAATCAACAATTAATTGAGTCTTAATGGAATGATCGACTTATTACCCATTAATAAGAATTGAATAAATTGACCATTCTGCAAACGAAGATAAAAATGACAAAAAATACATATTTCCAGTGTAGTTTATATCCTACGTAGCTGCTTAAGATAACAATACATTAAAACCTTAAATACTCTGCGATGTTAACAACCTTACCTTTCATTGAGCTATATACACTTTGAATTTTTATGATGAATTAAGGGGATATCAAAGTTTTAAGTTTCCACACTAATTCTTTTACCTTTATTAAATGAATGCGAGTACATCTTCATCAACTTAGACAGGCAAGGAATAACCTAGCTCCGAAAATATGAGAAAACCCTCCATTGCAGAAGTTCTATACAGTGAAGATTATTGAGTGATGAAGTCCCTTGAACTAACGTCTAGCGAAAGAAAAGGACATGACCTCTGATTCTTGAAAGAACTAAATGTCTTTTGAATGTAAATTGAAATTTAAATAAATGTTATTAAAATGCATTTTAAAATAAAACAAGTTCTATTAAAATACTTCTCCGACAAGTGAAGCTCATAATTATTATCCGCAGCCGTAAATTTGACTGATTTAGTTGAGATATCAGCAAGAAAAATGTAGTCTAACGAGTCGATAGACGGAAAAGAAAAGGAGTTCGGATTTCGCTTATTATCATCAAATTTATTATTATATACGTCTCAAGAAAATACAGTAGTAAGTGACTGATTAAGTTTCATTGCCAATGCTAGACACCTAGCGATACTTCACATTAAATATCGAGGATTAGTTAAATACAGATATTAAATAAATTAGCTGATATTAAAAACCCTGATCAATGCATTATTTTTTGATGCATAGAAATACTCAGGAAATTCTGGATAGGAGGAGCATTAGGCTACAAAATACAGCGAATTCACTATTTTCTCTATTTATTCAATTGATAATGCTATAAGATTAAATTAGCCGAAGACGAATACCGTATTAATATACTACCAAATATAAATGCTGATAATTGGAGAAAAAGACATTAGGAGAGGAAAATATCCTAGAAATTAGACATGTGACTAATAGACCCGGAAATTACGAGTATTACAGAACTTTTGGATCTGATAGATCTCTCGGAATTGTGACATAATAATGCAATTTCCAATTGTATTAGTTTTAAAGATCTTACAAGTACGGTTACATCATAAGACAAACACAAATTACTTTTAGGTAAAGGGACTATTGTGTATAAAATGAGGGTAATTCAGATGGGAAATAGAAATGCAGGGAATCAGCGTAACTTAGGTGTCAGATTGATAATTGATCGATAGTGATTTTATTTTATCTTCCTATCTTGATATAAAACGACTCCGGCGCAAAATGACACCGCCTCATTCACTCTTTGAAATAATGAGTTCTCAATATACAACTCCAGATAAACAAAAGATTTCTTGCTGCCAATTTAAACGTACTCTTACAGAAATAACAATAATTATGGTGACATGAGAAAAGAGGTAAAACATTTGAGAAGTAAAGCTGCAAAGAGTGATTGAGACTTCATTTGGGAAACGAAGGTTTCACATGAGACTTATTGGATCGACTTCCTTTGGCAGAGGACTGAAGCACGACTGATGTATCGAAGGCACTTTTGGAGAAGTACAAGTGCAAAAAGAGGGACTTGGAAAGGTCGATGAAGTATTAATGAAGGCGCATGCGCCAAAGAAAGGTCCAAGGACAAGAAGCTGGAAAGATAAAAGGAAAAGAGATAGGCAGCTTCGTTATTGCTTAAGGTAAGGATAGAGCTTAGGTAGAGTGGGTGGTGCCGTAGAAGGGATAGCACAAGGCAAGTGAGTCGACCCGTGGATTGATAAAAATTTCATCGCGATTCAAGAGAGGCCATTCTGTTTCACTCCTCCTCTAACACTCTTTGTTCCCTTTTCGATCTTCCTTTCCCTCTTATTTCCACTCGAAGATTTATGTGCAAGAAGGAAGGATGGAAACATATTTTTCCATCAAATCACTCGTGTGACTGTTTATTGATAAAGAAGATAAATTCTCTGAAAAATTAATACTGGACTTTTTTTATTGCTTCTTGACTGAGAAAGGAGGAATTGGCTATTGTTTTCTTCTCCAAGTTGTCCATCCGTTTTGCTCAGACTTAGTAGAGGATTTTTTATTTTCTCGGCTCTTCGCGTCTTTCATTCCGAGAGATGTATGAGGTAGCGAATGCAGTTTTTACTTTAATATGGCATAAAAACTTGACCGTTATCGCAAAAATTCGTGTAAAATTTTAAGTATTCTTTCAAATGAAAACACATTTCAGAACTGAATTTGATGAATCTTCACAACGAAGTTATTACTCAATGAAATAAAGGTGGATATGAGCAGATGTGATTTTGCACTCTCCGGCATCGGAAAAACTTTGCATTAATACAACCATATATTATCTGTTGGCTTTCCTCATCCAGTTAAATAATTTTCGAAACATTCTTCGCTTATGAAGGATACAAGAAATAATTTTTGGAAGTTGCTGAGGAATTTTTTTATTTCTAAAGGTAGAAAAGACATTTACTTTTAAGACTGGTACTTTTCCACACAATTTCTGTTTTGGAGACTACTGGTTTTGGCATTACTCTGGCCTCGTTACGTCTCATAAACTTCGAAAATCGCCCGAAATATAAAGGAGTCACAAACGGGAAGGCGTAAGAGAAAAGGGTTAGGGTACTGGAGGCTATAGACGTCCGAGGGTCAGCTGGAGGTGAGGTAAGGGCGGTTTGTAAGAATGAAAGGAAAAGATGGTTACTCATTAGGAAAAAATTCGGAGAACTAGAATAACGCAAGATTATAAACTTTTCTAAAGGATTAACGAAAGAAATTAGAGGTTCTAAACGCTACAAGAGCCACTTTTCGGGGGTTAGCGGCCACCCTTTGGGGCCAAAACTGGAAACAATGGAAAGGAAACGGAATAAACGGCTTTATTTAAGCGGGTTCCTTTAGTTTGAAAATGAAGGACTTCCGGAAAAAGTTGCTGGATTGTTGCTTGTCTAAAAGATGATTAGCGAAATCAGAGGAGGGCAATATCTCGAAAGTTTTGATATGTTCTTTATCTCGAGTATGAAAGCTTCTGGAGGTCTCCCTGGTAATTAAATTGCATAGTAATCGTCATAAGTTAATTTGTAAGCCTGAAACTTGTTCAAAGAATCTAAATTATTTTCATTAAAAATCTCTGAATAAATTATTTACATTACGAAAAACAGGCAAGATATGTTTTTTTTTGGAAGTTGATCGGCTGATAGGAAATAACTCCTTAAAATGGGAGGGCAACGCACCGCAGCATTTCCATTCGTGATTTAGGGTTGTGAGGAAAGAGTCGATTAATTAACAAATTTCTTGCTAGATAATTTTGAAAGGCATACATTCCAAAAGTAACATTTCTGAGAGATAAATAAATACGGAGAAGGAGGGGCTATTAATAGGAAATTGTAAAAGCACGTAACAGAGAAAACTATTGCGTCGTTTCCTACAAACAACCCTCTCAGATGGTAGTCATCGAGAGATCCATCAACTTTTGGGATTAAAAACTTGGCTTGGACTTAAAAATCATCCAATCCTCTTTTTTGTGATAAAGTTATAAACAATTGAGCTTTCAATTATTAGAGAACGCGGCAATCGAAGTGAAAGAGAGGCAAATGGTTTGAGCTGATAATTAAAACTTAAGCGGCTTCGAATTTCCAATTAGAAGGAAACCCGTGGAACTTTTTTCATTCCCTCCCCTGAGAAAAAGAGCAACGAAATAAATAAAGTTTTGACCCCTCTAATATCCCTTCTGTTAATGAATTTAAAGGTAAGAATCTTGAAGGAGAAGTAAGGGGACGGGGTTCCTTCCTTTTCCACACTGTCGCTCACACTATTGAAAAAATGATTTTTTTCGCTTCCTCCAAAGAAGCTTTTTATAGATTTCGGCCTTTCAGAAAAATTAAGAAAAGAAACTTCTGGGAAGTCTAGGTACATCCCTTTTAAGACGAAAGCCCTCTTATCCTCTCTCTCTTTTTCCCTCGCAAATTAAGGAAAAGGCTCTGAGGATGAGGTATGCATCTCGAGTTCTGAATAAGGGTGCGAAGAATCGTTTGAAACAAATACTGAGTGTGATAAAATCCGAAGGAAGTAAACTTTAAGAAACAAGTGGAAAAAACGTCGCCGAGGGAGTATTACGATGAGAGTTTATTTAATTCTAGCTAATGCGAATTTCCGTCAGAGAGGATTTGGAATAAATGAGCCGTAGCAATTTACTTCAATAGAATAAGTTACCTTGTAGATGTAATATTCTTTGGTGTTGCGCTGTGAAAGAAATTGCACTCTGTTATATAGATCCAGAGATTATGAATTTAAAATAATTTATTAACGGGGTTCTTGCAATATAAATTGTGCAGAATGAATCATCTACGAAAGTGCTAAGATGTTTCTCATGTCTTTTGCTGAAAAACTTCATATTTCCACGAAAATCACGTATGTCTTCCGTAGTGTTTTCTATCAATTCCAATTCTTTCAAGAAATTAATGCATTTCTAAGAAATGGTATGACCTTGATGAAATTATCTTATAATTTTTTCTCGTGAACGAATGAATGATATGTGTCAAACATACCATTAAATCAGCCTCGAAAGAAGTGATTATATAGGATTATATATATAGGATATATTATATAGGAGTTATATAATATAATATTTGCGACGGTGGGTGATATTCTTCTACATTGAATTCAAGAATTAATTAAATGATATTTGAATGAATAATGTTTTTGGGATTCGTTCTGATTTGGGAGAAATAATTTATTCGCTCGGAATATATTAGAGGAACTTACTGCGACGATACTCGAAGCTGAAGGGAAGGGAATTGAAATAGAACTGGAAGGAATTACGTGACGGTTGAAGCATATGAACTCAAAGTGAGTTTGCAAATGATGTACCTGGGTGCATAAATAAATGAAAAAACAGCGTACATTTCGCTTATTCCCTATCATATTTCAAAAATATGGAAGCAAGAATGTAGTATTCGATAAAAAAGAGCAGCTAATTAGGAAGGATTGAAAGATTAAACTGCAATTTTAATATTATTTTAGGTGAAACGATTTCTATTACAGTTCAGTGATCATTACGCATAAATATGGATGATATTGTGGTAGCAAGCAAGATAAAAGATTTTGCCACAACGTTTCTCTTTGCGAACATACGTTACCGGGATTAGATCGGAAGTTTGAAGGCCTAAATTCGATTATACACTTTTCGTTTTTGAATACATTACAGATGGATGGAAGTAGGGCATATAGAGCATAGGTCACCGAGCCAGCAGTCAGCGTAATTCTGTTCCCTACTGATGCTCTTTGAGGTTTACGTAAATTTTCAAAATAACTTCATCTGAAGATATTTTTTTAGAATTCCTGTAGCGGGAGGGAACTCTAGTGAAGCAGTCACGGATAACTTTTCGTGGTTGTTCCTTTTTTGCAGAGCGTTTGCAACTTTTTTTCTTTTTGCGAGAAAACCAATAAAAGGAGTGCGAACGAGGTTTATTGGACAAGGAATGCCCAATCGAGATAGCAGGGGCTTTGCAAAAACGGAAATTTATTATTCCTATGTTTTCAAGTGCAGCATCAGATAGAAAAAAATAACTTTCTCTCTAAACTATACGTTGAAGTGGTAGGTTTTCATTTGAAACACGGGAATTGCAGGATAGGTATTGTAACTGGATATTTCAGCTAGAGCATGGCAAAAATAGATTACCCTTCTAATGCGTGATCAATTTTTGCTATCGGCGGGAAAAATTTTATAGAGTTGGATCTTGCGATTGCCTATAATATTACCTTAGTAATTGTGAAAGTAATTTATCCATCATCTTCCTCTTACTTTTCTATATATATATATANNATATATATAACAAATGTAAACAGCTGTCGAATTTCCTTGAGAAGTAAAAATTAGAATATATGATGAGTTGGGATTAATGAAAATCTTGGTTTTACAACTAGAGAGCAGTTTAACAATTTCTTATAAAAATTATTCATTGTTAGGAAAATCATTTTGGTCCAGAAATTAAAAGGGGGAATGAAATTTGAAATAAATTTAGAAATAAGAGAGGATAGAGAGAAATAATTCGGATAGATTTGTTTTTCCGACAATATCTTTGCCATAAAAAATTCGGATTCAAAAGTAACATACATGTTAATGATCTAAACATTTTAAAGTATTTTCAGATAGTTTTTTTCTTAGGCAACAAAACAGCACGATTAGACACCGTCCTCACGTACAACAAAGCCGTAGGCAGTCGCGAACAGATGTGTAATGCATAATTTTACTACAGTAACTTTCCGATTGAAAAATTAAATTCTCTCGCTCGTTCGGTTATCGAAAAACAACCACTAAAACCTCCGATACGGTACGTGTACAAGAGTTTGCCTTTCCCCTTTTTTTCCTAATATAACATTTCCAATAATTCGAACCGATGAGAGCGATCTTAATAAAAAGCGCGGCGAAGGAATTAAAAAAAACCAGGCCGCCGCAATTGCCGCGCAAGAACATCATATCCGAGAGCAAACTTGAATATCACATCGCCAAACATGGCGACGGATTAGACTCACAAGACGTGCCTTATGAAAAACGCAGTAAAAAGCAGCGCGGCAGCGTTCGAGGTGTGTGTTCGTGGGAGTGGGGAATGAGAGGGGATGGGCTTGAAGGTAGAACCATGGGGAGAGAACGGGAAACAAATCTTTGTCGTCCCCTTCTACCCTCCAATAACTCTTTCTCCCTCCAACCCCGACCCCTCACACCCACATCTCCTCACCCCGTGACCCTTTTCTGGAATTTCATGACCTCTTCCTCCTCTTTTACCCCTTCCCGAGCGGCATTCCGATTCGTACGAGAGGATTCGGGCGGAGACCGTGAATAGAACGACAGAAAGCCTTCGTAAAGAGGGAGGGGAGAAGTAGAGGATACAGTGGCGCCACCCGATGCGGTGATAACGAGCGTGAAATCGGAGCGTAATTCTGTTGGAGACCTCAGAAAGTCAATTGCGTGTACGAATGAGGGGGAACGATACAGGGGAGGTAGATTTGGCGTGTGTGTGAGGGTTGCGGGGGTGGGATGAAAGGGGCTCTTTCGAGAGCGGAGAAAAAGAGAGGAGAGGAAGGAAGCTGAAAAGAGCGCGGGAGGAGGCGACGATGACGCGAGGATTGGCGCAGTCGGTTGATTGAGACGGGAAGAGATGCGTGTACGACATGCTTCAAAGTTTGATTAACGAGACGGGGGGGAAATAGCTGAGACAAAGAGTGGTTGGAAGGGATTAAAGTAGAGGAAACGTCGTAACGTCATCTTTACAGACTGGAGATCAGAAACATGCAGCGTCTAGGAAGCTGATTGAAAAGACTCGTTATTATTCGAATTCCCGTTTACTCAACTATTTTAGCCTGAAATTTTGTGCCACGCTTACAGTGAGAACGGAGCAGAGGATGAGCGGTGCCGTATTTGTACATAGCACTTATGTGTTTGGATTTTATTAGTTTAGCGGGAGGGAAGGTCAGAAGGATAAGTACCCTGCAAGCTGAAAGGCGGTTTGCAGGGTACTTATGTACATGTAGAGTCCTATTTCGCTTCTCTTGCAATCTTATATTCTGAATTTACTTCGAAAATGAAAGTAAATCATTTTAGATGTGTTATTTTCTGCAGTGAGATGCGAGTATTTGCGACTTGCGGTAAATTCTTCATTATATCAATTCAGGCCGTTTTTCCAAATAATGACGTACTATAGCTGAATGTTTAATTTACATGGACTCATTTTTTCAGCTCTCTATCAGTGGGCATACGGCAAAATGTATTCCAGTATCATTTCTTCGAAACCAGACGCTCATCAACAGTGAAAAAAGGAAAGTTTTGGACAAAATTTCCTCTCATTTACTCTTTTAGCATAATAATACTTATTATTTTAATTGTTCCTTCCATCCGAATTTTTATTTCTGCTCAAGTTTACTTTTTAAAAGTCTGTCTTTCAGGTTTTACGGAATATTTTAATATCTCCGTTGCTTTTATAATTTAAAATATTTTCTTCGATTATTTTTGAAAAATTTAAATATACTGTATTGGTAAAGTACTCCTAATGACCTATTAGACTATATTTGATTCCTCAGGTATGTATTTCTCGTCTTCCTGAAATCATATATTAACTAAGATTGCCCCATTCAGAATTTTACGTATCCTCAGTAATATTGCCGCTATTTAATATTCAGAAAAGTTTCCCAACATAAATGCTTTTCCGGCGATAGGTTGTATTTGTAAGCATAGCTAGCAAGCTAGGCTCTTTCTTAGACATATGAGTCAAACTAATTCTAAAGAGAATCTGTTCATAAACCCATATGTATCTTCGCTAATAATTATCAGAGTCTCAGAATCATGATTGTTTATTCACAAACGCTATTTTACTATAATCATTCCATTATGTAATATCATATTAAAAATAATTTGTTTAATTACTGGAACAACTGAAACCGTGGGAATGCGAAATAGCTGAGAAAATTTCGTTGAGAAACTTGTAGCGTTCCTTAGTGAAAAGTAAACGTTGTAGTTGAGTTTTTGTTCTAATCTTCAGAAAATTTCTCTAATTAATTTAATTAAGAAGTATGTACATTCTTTATGATAAATTATAGGAATACTCGAATATAGATTAGAAAGAATATCTGTGCTTCACGTAGAACCGATAATTATGGTAGTCCGATGAGGGCTTTTATAGGAAGGAAAAAGCCGAGTGATGGAAGGAGCTGTGTGATGGGAATGTAATCTCAAACTATGCCAAGGTAAGGCGACTAATAAGCGAAAACCTACGATAGCCTCAGGAAGCCAGTTGAATCGACGAGCGTGCGATTTACTGCGGACTTAGGAACAGATGATGGGTTCGGTAATGACTCCAAATTGGATGATCAAGGAAAGTTATGCGCAAACAAATTATGGAGAGGTATTTTTTAGAATTCGCTATAATACGTACCTTTAACTGGAAGAAAAAGATAGATAACGGTCCTAAAGGTAAATGCTTAATTTTCGCTCTTGTTTTGCGTGAGTTTATGCAATTATTTTGTACTCATGAGAAAACTCCGAATCATGATTTTATTTTTGATATTGACTGTCATTTATAAATATTTATGATAGGAAATGAGTAAATTATATTTAAATGGTCAAATTAGAATAATCAATAAAACATAGATTGTTCATCCGTGTTCTCCCATTCAATGTAATTAAATAAACTCTGAGAGAAGAGTGTTTTCTCCATATCCTACTTTCAGGTCGGATATTTTTGTCTTGCATTGGACACTGCATTTTAAAAACGGTCAGTCTAATTTCCCCAATATCGTTTTTCAAAGTTTAATCGAAGCTTTTTTGAACTACTTAAATCGCTCTGCTACTGCGTTATCACTCACGATTACGCAACATGAGATCGCTTCCTCTATTCCGTTTGGTCGTGTTACTTAATTATTGCGGGATTATTAAAGCGACAGTTGCTGGATTAACGAGCAACGATCGGATGATCAAATAGGTTTCACGAGCCGTATTAGCTGCCGAAATGGAATTGAAGAGAAGTTTCCGTGTTTCGAGGCCGTTTAGATGAGCTCCTTTTTCAGTGACGGAGAAGAATAGCAGAGGAAATGTGCACGAGGACGAAAGTGAAGCGAGGGGCACTTTCGCTAATAAAATGACTGCTTATCCATCTGTGCACGTATCAAATTCAAGTAGAATTTCTTACTGCCATTTTCTTGGAGTGAGATGAAAACGCAACCGTTAATTTTAAGCTATAAGACTTAGCGTTCAGTCTCATAAATCAAAGGCTCCTAACAGCCTTTTGTTCGAGGATACGATGTTGTAGTGGATGATATTTTTTCGGCCGTAAACAAATTGCAGTAATGTATAAAGTGCAATAAATACGTAATATTCGGATTCCGTGTCATCCATATTACAATGATGAAAACTATTAAAGTATTGGTTGAGTATTAGTATTGTCCCAAGGAATAGTGGGCTTGAAAAAAGTCTGACGGGACCGGGAACCGAATCCGAGTCTCCCAATTGCCGGTCGTGTGCTCTGTCCGTTGAGCAGAATATTTTCCAAGCCATTCGGGAGACTTTGTGGGCAAAGAACGTCGCGAGTTCGTCCACATGGTGTCATCGTTCGCAGCACCCGGTAATTGGGAGACCCAGGTTCGATTTCTGGTTCCGTCAGACTTTTTTCAAGTCCATCCTTCCTTGGGATTTTTCCTGGGTGCGCACCATCTTGCGCTAGAACACTCTTACCCGTCTTCTATGTGTATTGTGGTATTAGATGCGTTACTACAGCGTAGAGCGATTACTGTCACTCCCTCTCACTGCCAATGGGTTCGGACACGTGGGTTGGGAACCAGGGCTTATGGCTTGGGACTCATACTCTTTGAAGGATTAATTACTAATCATAGGTATTTATAACGTCGTATGAACCCTGTATAACTGGATATCCTGAAAGATGGAATTGTAAAAGTCTTACTTACACTTTTCTAATTTTCATATAGAGTTACAAATCTCTGGACCAGCTTTATACTATTAGTAGTTTGTTTTCCCATTACTTTATAAGTAAGTCTAACAACTAGGTTGTTGTTTCGGATACTAGTATCATCTCGTGACACAATTTATAGGAGATTAAAAATAACAATGAATCGAGAAAAACATAACTGCCGCGGTTATTCAAGATATCCATTTCTGTTTTCATTTATGATATTTTAAAATAATGGTTTGAAATCCAATTTTCTACGTCGAAGCTGGTTGTCAGGCATGGGTGGGATGTACACAGTAAATTAAGTACCTTTGACCCATACGGTTAATCCGAATCATCTTCATATTAACTTAACCTTCTTCACTATCCATACTTCACATATTTAATTTATCATTAAATTGTGTCTGAGAATGGTTGCTCATAGTTTCCATAATTCCAAATAAATCTTTAGTCTGACTTGGTTCTTTCCCGGCGTATGGATTGCAGAAATTTCTCTCGGGTTATCAGCCGAGAGAATTTTCTGCAAACCTTTAGTCATTTAAAACTATAAATAAAAATAACAGAATAGCTCATTCAAGAGTCAAATTCAGATTTTAATGTTCATAATAAATTTTCCTCTATTTGGGGACAACACTACTTGAGAAAGAACTCAAATTCATCTTCACAGTAAGTTTAACCTGAACAGCATAAAGCATACTCCATTCCTTTCATGAAACTTACATTCTAAATATGTTATTTTCAGCGAAGGGAGATCATAAGAAATAACAATTTAAAATTATTTTAAATTAAATGTGAAAAGTGTTTTTAACAAGCTATATGAAGATTTTGATCAAAATAAAAATACTGATCATCCGAAGGTGAAATATTTCTTAATTTTATTGGCGTTTTTTTCAGAACACATACTCATGCGCAGATGTGGTTACTTCAAGATATTTTGGAGTAAAACAATCGCGTTCCTCAGAAATATTAACACTTGTAATAGATTTACTATCCGTTACTGATGCCGCGGCGAAAATTGTTAGTTCATTTAATATCCAAACATATTTATATGGTCCACTATTTCGATTAAATAAAAAAAACAAGTTTGTTTTGTCTGAAGAGCATGAATAATTCTTAGGGAGATAATCACAGGGAAATAGTTGAATTGGCATTTCGAAGTATGACCTCAGTGACAGACTCTCATGAAGACATAAACGATAGTATTGATTACCGAACCCCATGCGCATCGTGGGCCGTGGAATGCATACGGAATATTCAGCTCTCACGCGTTTTTTCTGGAGTCCCTTTCATGTTGGTGCACGTACTCGAATTCATTGGAAGCCTTGCCTTTTCCAAATTTTCGAAGCCCTTTCAGTTCATTTATAATCAACATATATAGATGCGATCTTACTCAATCATGTCAGGTAAAAACTTCTCATGATTCAGGATACTGAAAGTTGAGTTTCAAAGTAGTACGTTGCCGTCATTTTTGACGTAATTGATAACTGAGGAGAAATAAAGACCAGTTTATTTTAGTTAGACGTAAGTATTTTTCATTATCCTGCACAAATGCCAATGCATTTAAGATAGATAAATGGTGATATTTCGATAAGCCGATGAAGTTCTGGAAAATTGAATATGGTCTTGATTTAACGTCGGAATAGTTAGAGTACTTGAGTCATGGAAATGAATCGCCGTAGGGGACTCGCCCTGCTCGAGGGATCACAAGAATAAATGTTACCTAAAGGGAATAAATGGAATTCTGGGAATTGTGGTTAGAAAGTATGACATTAATTAGAACGAGGAGAGAGGAATGAGGAAATTTGAGCCTTTTCAACATATTCGTGAGTTCTGAAGGGAAACTGGAAACTCGATTCCGTGAATTCGACGAATTTCAACAATTTTGAGGCTTTTCGAAATTCGACCTTGGTAGTCAATAAGAAAAAAAAAAAACAGGAGGAATTGAGAGAGACAGAGTGCGGAACTATGGTTGATAAAAAGGATCAGAACTTAAAATATAGTTTATACCAAAGAAGAATAAGAAACAAGTTTAAACCAGTAATTGAAAATAAATTGTTCAGCAAAGAAGCAAGCGCAGATTTTAATAACTCCTGCCGTATTAATTTATTAACATTCTTGTGTTTTTATAAAAATTTCATAAAAAAATTAGTGAAAACGAATTTTGAAGTTACGAGGAAATTCTGATGGCACTGGAGATACACTTTTCGAATAATGTGTATGTATGCGGCTTACGGACTGTTTTTAAATCTCTAATCCAGGGTGTAAGATAAGGAGAGAAAAGGAGGTATGGTTACTTTCACGAAGGTGGTCGGGAAAAGAGGATGGCTGGATATTTTAAAAATCATTGCTAAGTTCAGCAGCTCGCTAAAACGATAAAAATGCTTATAAACGCTTCTCCCCGTTTGACAAATATTAGCAGTGCTGCAATCATTGCAATGTAACTTAGAGTTCTCCGACATTTTATAAGGTTTTCTACGGTATTTTTAATTACATATAGGATACTTCAAATTTTTCTTAATGTAGAAAGCAGCGCATTGGGAAATTGTGGAGAGAACCTAGGAGCACTTAGACCTGAAACGAAATTAATTTCACACTATTTTGGGGAACTATCAAAATTATTAGTTGAGATAAAGATTTCCCGCAGAGCCAAAATGGAGTAATTTAGCAATCAACAAAGGTGGGTAGTCATTACACTAGACGAGATAAAATGACTTATTTTTAATTCTTGGTTACATTTCTCACGAGACATGAGGATATAAGAAAGTATATGGCATTAAATAATTAAACTTTGCCGTTTCATGAGCGAATGAATGACTGGATTTGGTAGGAATGACATCCATGGCGTATTTTGATTTACGTATGGAAAAGGTAAACAGGGAGTCTGAGATGGTTAAGGTATTGTCTGAATAGTTTACAGAATTCTTAGTTTTAAGTTGATGGCTAAGATTGATAGACGAGTGAATGGAGTTCAAAAAAGAAAAAAATAATATGGATAATTTGACGGTTAGTGCTAGTCCACGCACAAAGAATGCCACCAAAATATCTGAACCAATTGAAAATCTTTTATACATTTTGAAAATTTCTATTAAATAATTTATCATCATTATTTATCAGAGAAACATTAATCTCTCCTACCATCAGATTATATTTTGAAAGTAGCTCATGAAGATGTCGACAATCAGAGGGGAAAGGGGTGACCCCATGGCGAGTACTTTGTTTTGTCTATAAAATTTGCTGTTAAAAAGAAAAGTAATTTTGAGCTAAAGACACATTTATAAAATTCAACATGTCACTATCATAGTTCAAAGTCATGTGGTCATTCATTAGAATCTTTTCCGCGATAACCCTCCACTTCGTTCAGATGTTAATTTGTAAAGAGATTGTTAACATCAAAGGAAATAAGTTTACAGCTAGTTGTGAGGGAAAGCGTTTTAAGTTAGTCCACCAAATATACAGAATTATTCATGATTTTCTTCGATTTTAAAAAGACCTAGATTCACTTAAAGCTCGATTAATTTTGATGCCAACATGCGGAAAGACTAGGAGTTGAAACTACAGGGGGTATGAGTAAATCTATTTTGTGAATTTTCGGGAGACCCTACAACCTAGGTGGTATTGGGAACACATTGATCAGGAGAAATTTCATACCACCATCTTAGTTGATTTAGCCACAGCTTCTTTTACCAGATTGTGATGGCTTAAGGTAGAGTCACTCTGAACTTCGGAAATGTCATTACTGACGATAAAACTTACCCTTATATGTCTTCATGTCTAGAATAATAACACCGTCGCCTTTGACGTCTTTACTGACAACCAAATATTTACCGATTTTTGTTTTTTTTGCTGCATTTTTGTAACTCTGAATAACATTCAGAATGGAGACTGAAACTGGCTTTCTCTAAACTCGGCCGACGGAATGAAAATGATGGGAAGAAAAAAATTCCGCATAATTGGAATTTAAGGAGAATTAGTTACACATGTTAATATCACAATCATTTGTAAGGTCAACTAAGTCCTCGGTCTGTCTCTGGAATCGCAGCTTACATTTCAGACCCTCGTAGAAGAGATGAAACTCTTAATCGCAAAACCGATGTTAGGAGAGAATAAGCGTTCTATCATGAAATTTTCGAGAGGGGGAAAAGTTCACTTAGGGTGGATAGTATATGGAATGCACGTCCATACGTGGTGAGATCGAAGAGTTTTTTTAAATTGAAATTCGGTGTTTCTTGGTGATAAAAATTTCCGTCTAATGCCTCACTTGATCATCAAAAAGGCACCACTTCACATATAGCGCTTCTGTGGGTTCGATTCTTAACCGACCGCCGAAAAGCGGCTTGCAGTGTATTAATGTAGATGTTACTATAATAATAAAGATTGCGAATTGAGTACCTATTTTGCCGTTTGCTCGTTATCCAGGAAACCTTTGCTATGTGGAAGGCACGACGAGCCGGGCAAGTGGCTTTCGTCAAGATGTTCAAGTTGTTCGGGAACTCTCGTAACAAAGTGATAGGCACCTACAGGTTGAAGAAGGTTTCCAGGGACAAGTTGGTGCTCTTCAGACATTTTCCTATATAGTTTCTTTTTCATCGTATCCGCATTCCGAATAAAATGAGCGTTCGTGGGCGATACTTGACGTATCTCCCGAACGTTTTAGGAAATCAGATAGGTTATGTTATAGAGATGAACGTTATGGAAAAAACATGGGAAAACACTATCTCAGCACAGTCGAACTTTGAGAAAGGTTGTTGCTACTCACCATTTCCACTACAATGTTCCACTTTCCTCACAGACTCTTTCAACGACCCTTCAACTTCTCCTCCCCCCTTTTACTGAATATATAACTATTCTATATAACTATATTCTATTATATCTGAATATATAACTATTATATATACTTATTCTATATATGTGAGTTTAATTATTTTCTTTCAGCTCTTAGTTCTGATCATTAGCTTCGCTGAAGCCGGTTAGTTCCTGTCATTTTCTTACAATTTTTTTTGTGGAATCTGAACATATTTTATCATTCAATAGTTAAATTGTTATTCATAGAAGCTTTTATAAAATATATGATAGCTGATTAACTAAAGCAAAATTTTCATTTGCGATATTCGTCAAACAATTGCATATGCTTGGCAATAAAAAATTCTTTTTTATTACATCAAAGGCATTCTATGATGTATTTTCGAGAATAGCATGGGATATCACATGTAAATTTGACCGATTATTATATTCATGACTACGTTTTGAAACATAATGATTACAATAAATAAATTTGCAAATGAGGATTGTGCGGAAGTCCAAATCTCATTCATTATTAAATGTATTATAGGGAAATAATGCATGCCGAGCTCCATTATTCAATTTATAAAAGGACTTCGTAATTCCTATTGAGTTTGCAGCCTGTTTGTTACATTTAAGTTTAAAGAATCGATAGGCCATAACGTGTACACCACCATTACACCACGTAAATTTTATTCATTTTGTTATTAGCAAACTCCCAGGCATATGAAATTGATCCGGAGTACATGCGGACACGGATTCTACGGAGGGGCTAAAATCAAAATGTGCATAAAAATCTTTTTCTGGAAAATTTGTTTGCATTTGAATGATTAGAGATTTTTTTCAAGAGTATATTAATAGCTGCTTTCAATTTTCGGATTAAGAATCCAAATAATTAAGCCGGGTTCTGCATTATCACAGAAACAAAGTTCTCCTCTAAAAGCTTCAGTACGGGCTTACTCTTACGAATATTTTCATTTCAGTCAGTCATGCCATTGCGTTTAATCAAGAGGATATGACTTAATGTAATGTAATATTTTTATTTACGACATTTAATTACTTGCATATCCCTAGGGACTCATTTTCTAAGAAAATGTAAAATGCAGGAACTGAAAGGTTGGAGTTGTATTCGGTGGAAATAAAGAAACTTCAATCCTTAACATCAGGGATTTTTGCGAGTTTTTCCAATCTCCTCGAATCATTTGCAGTGATTACATTTTATAGAAATAAGAAGAATAGAAATTTTTAAATACTATAAATAACGGGTATGAACGAAAGAAGAACCGTAGCGACAAAAGCATAGGGATTAAGTTATCCAAAGGAAAAACATACATGAAAAATGTCTGAAAGGAGCAGGACTTCTGTTTAGCCGTCAGACTTTTTCCATGCCCGTTTTTCCTTGGGATTTTTCCTAGGTGCACACCTTAGCGTGCTAAGTTACCTTTATCCTTTTGTCCTTACGTTATTTTGAAGTCAATGAATTCACCAATATTATTTTAACAGTAGGATAATATTTAATTCAGAGTTTAATTAAGGAATGTTAAGAATACAGTTCTCCAAAGTTATACCGTAAAGAATACAATTCTCCAAAGTCTAAATTGTTCGAGTTTTCAAGACGCCAACCTTTTTTTATATAGTGATGCATTCCGAATGAAATACAGAAGGCAACCTCATCATTTATAAAATGATGCTTTTTGTATAACAATACATATGTTAAATCTCGTATTTTACGAAGCGTCCATGTTAATTGAATGTCATAAAGGAACTCCCCATACGGATCTGTTTCATCATCAACTTCGATGTGCACCCCATTCCATAAACTCAATTTGACAGCTTTCATCAATATTAGTTACATTCCCAGGTGCGCAGAAAAATGCGCGTTTCAGATCATTAACTAAACATGAACTAATATATGATGAACCGTAACTAATTTATCAACGTCAAAGGGAACGTCATGTTATCGCGTTGCTTTTGTCCTCTTTTGATTTTGGCAGAAAGAGGCGGGTTGCATTCATTATTAAAAATCTTTGTTGAGATGAGAGAAGCGATCAATGCTGTTAATATCCTCGTACGAAAGAAGAAGTATTAGACGCTGATAAATATATGACTTCGGTGTTTGTTTTCCAATTCCAGAGACGACTCAAACCTGTGTCGATATTCAAAGCAATTCGCGTTATACGACGCCATTCTCCGTGTATGTTTTCTCCTGTGGAAAGCTGAGATTGAGACATTTAGGGAAAGGCTTCCGAGAACGTCCACGATTTGCAAATTCCTTTGGTGCTAAAAGGGACCGATGTCTACACTGCAGAGAACGTGTGAATCGTCTACAAAAAGGGACGAAGAAATTTGGGCGGGAGGTCCGCCAAGCGTTCGGGTTTCCCTCGCCGCAGTTGCTAAAACCGAGCACGATCGCCAGACGCTGTGCGGATACTGAGACGGGAATTGGTTCGGAAGGGGAATTGGACATTAAATCCAGGTAAGGTTGTTGGAGATTGGGAGGGCTTAATGGATAAGGGGTTTTCGAAAGACGAGAATCGCTGAAGAGTAATTTGTAATTCACACGGATTTGTAACAAACAAAAACCATTTGTGCTTCATAATCTTCATAGGCAGTCATTTTAATTTCCAACGTATAAGTTGGTGCAAGTAATGAATGTTTTAGATTAATCAGTAGTACACTCCATTTGTGTATGAGATGCTGTGGTAGGCGGTCGACAATCGGTCTTCTAAGATTACTCTTGACCACGTATGCTTCACCTACGCCTTGTTTAACTGACAGGCAGTTTTCTTCTAATATATTCACAGCTGCAGTTGTTTAAATCAAAGTGTTTAATAGCTGTTTAAAAAATTGAAGTAATTTATATTTAAATATTAGAAAAATATATAAATATGGTATTTTTTGCTACTTATTTAATACCGCATAATGTCTCTTTAAACGTTCTAACAATTTTTCTGATAAGGTTCAATTGCTAAAATGAGAAATTTCCAGAATTTTCAACTTTCCAATGTTTTTTCCGTCCATTTTGACAGCAATACTGAGGCGATTCGAAAGCAAAGTAAAAAGGCAGATTTAATGGGGAGAACTGAAATTATCCATTCTATTTGAGAATAACTTTGTAAGTATTTCCACCGTCCGAATTATTTTAGATGGTTCTTTATATCGAAAGGCTATCCAGGCGAAAGCTGTGACAGTATTCTCAGTTTTCTGGAAAATTTGTCAACACAACCATAGTGTTATATGAAAGGTTCCTGTCGATTAATCTAAAAAAATAAATGGATTCAAATTCTTAAAATTCCAAAAAAAAAACAAAAAATGGTGGCTATTTATCCTATCAGTGATTTTTTGTTGAGTGAATTGATGCAACTGTAATCACTTCCTATAACTTGTTTCTTTTCAAATTTGGTGTCATACTTCGATGCTTTGGAAAAGCGGACGTCTCTTTTCTGAAAACCGACGAATGAACGAATCGCCAAAGGAAGAGCCGAGTTGGCCTCTCTTCCACTTAACCTCAATTGTGAATATCTCAATAAGATTCTATTGGGTAGGTTGATAGGCGTATCGGCTAGACCTGAAAGCGATCAACTGCTCCAGACAACCCAGGGTTTCGATTGGTTAGCCACCAACGTGTTTGCGCCGAGGACCTCTTCAAAAGTTCTGGATTGATTTCGCAGGCCACTTCGCCTTCAGAGTCCACGCTATAAGTGGATGCATTGGTAAGTACCTCTCTCTCCTATTCCTTTTCTCTCCATTTCTATCGGTGCGGTATAGACGGAGTTTGCATGTGTTCAGCGTGTGACTCGAAGGTGAGCTTGTTCGCATTTTCGTGGTATTGAAGGGACTTAAAATCTCTTTTCGTTGCGCTACCGAAAACCGAATGGGATGGGAATTTCCTTACGACTGGGAGTCAGGTTACTCCTATTTCCTCCTCTCTACTTCCGTCTCTTCGGATCGTCTTCCTCTTTCAAGCGAATGGAGTCGAGAAGTTTCCAAGTGTTGGCTCCTCTTACCCGCCTAGCCTCTCTGTTGCCCAAAAGTTCAAGCTACAGGTTAAGATGTTTGTTTTTCAGTCACACGGAATTGGTTCAGTTTGCTAAGACCATTATTTACGGAGAGAAGTTAATACATTTCATGCAAAAGAAATATTTTTGGTTGACGATCCCAATTTTGTCCTCAAATCCCACTGAATTATAATATCCCATTTTCCTTAATGAATGAGATATGAGGGATATAGACAAGAATATTGTATCTCTCCTTGGGAGCTAAAAATATTTCGTTATTTCGTATTTCGTTTCGTTAAGTACCTATTTTGTTGTCCTAATATAAAGATTGTGATGGAAACTTCAAGTAACAAAATGAATGTTATCTAGTAACATGTGATGTGTGCCTAAATTAGAATGAAACAAGGTTCATCTTGTCAATCGAATTTTTGCTTAGCCTTAAATGTTACTCCAATGTCTCCAAGAAGGTAATCCAAATCATTGACTCGATTTTCGCGATGGAATAGAATTCCTAAGTACAATACAATACAATACAATTCTTAATACAATAATTCTTAGCCAATATGTCCCGTGTAAAGTCATCACAAAGTTAAAAATCAATTTACTTAGTAAATCCACCAATATTTTGATGGAAATCTTAACAAGTTAACGTTCTGAATTCCTCAAAATTAAAATGTCTAGAGAATTTTCCACAAATATCAGTAGTAATTGAGATTCAAATATCGCATGTGAAAGATAAATGCAGAGAGAAGAATTTCTTGAGTGGGCCTAAACTTTTGCCAATTATTAGAAGATGTAAGCGTCATACACCAGTAAATCCGCAAACTTGGATGTGGTCTCTTGTGTTTAACCAAGAAGCATCTCTCGGAGTACGATTCCTCTTATGCCTCATTCTCTGGAACACTTGCCGTCCGCTTTCGCCGATCCCTGTGATTTCTTCCTCCTCTTCACCCAACTTTCGTGGTCTCCTCCGTACAGCAGCCGAACTCACCTTCAAAACTTTCCTCACTTGTCAGCGTTCGTTTTAAAGGATTCCACCATATTGCTATCCAGGGCTAATGGCAGGAACGACCTTTCACACAGCTCAATCTTGTACGAGTTTAACCATTCGGAAAAGTCTGGAGAGAAGGTTTCTGAATACTGGATTGTAACACTATCTTTCCTTCTTCTTGTTTCGAATTGAAATTTGTGCGTAAAGGGCATAAGGTGGAATACCAGACCCCATTTGCAGGAATGTTTTTAGCATGAATTTAAATGGTAATAATAATAATAGTAGTGGGAAAAAGAGAAGCGAAATTATTTTTCGTATGCTTTATATTTATGTACTAGTAAACGCCCCCGTCAATCATAACGGGACTTAATTTAGTTTAAAAATATATCTATTATCGTATATATCTGGTCCTCCTAAGCATAAAAAAATTCTGCCGTAAGATCATAAACAGTATATTTCTTATCATATAAATTATTTATAATATTTATTCTACTGTTTTCAAGTCATGAAAGCCTACTTTACGTAAATTTCTTATAAAGTTATAAGAATTGATTATCCCCTTGCACTTATATGGGATGATTC
>KZ308463.1:397003-418309 GCA_000376725.2 Ladona fulva | reverse complement strand
ATTACGAATTTTCCGTGTATTTTATCAAAGTTCTCGCAATTTCGAAATTATATGAATGATTCACGACTAAAATAAGATTTTATGATTATTTTCCTTTCTTCTGTTACTTTCAATCACGTTGAACTAGCGTATGATTTAGTATACACCATTATTATTATTATTGCTATATATGCAGTGTTCTAAATTTCCTCTTCACAGAATAAAAATATATCCTCCGTCTCTCTTTCAAACGTCTCTCTACTTTCGCGAACTAAACTCTCACAAATTCCGGTCTTCACGACTTATATTAAAGTTTTAAAAATTAAAAATGAAATATTTATTCATCTACAATGTTATTCTTGGATAGCGAGAACAAAATTGCTGGAATAGTCTGATCCAAATATTTCTTCGTGAGATTTCCCTGAAATTGCTTTGAATTTACAATTGCTAAAGTACGTTCTAATAATTACTGCCTGTCATTTAAACAGAGAGTATGTAGCACTTATATATCCAAAGACAGGGGGAAAATAACTTTTTGGTGGTTGGGTATTCAACATTGTGAAATAAGGAAACTGCAATTAGAGTAAAAACTCATTTGCGCGTTCAGACACGAAATATTCGGGAACGTATCTATCGGGAATTTGAGGTGCTGCTCTAGTCACTTAGATTCTATTCATGCCTCTTATAGTGGAAATCAGTGTTCCGTACATGAGTGCTTCTAAATCATTGAATTCGTGAATGAAACGCATAAAGGATATATCTTATTTATAGTCGTATATCTTAAAATGAAAACAACCCATATTAGCCATAAAGAAGAAAAACATAATATATTGTTAATTCTGTTGTATAGAACTTTAAAAAGAACTTAAAAACTTACTCTCTCGTAGTACATCAGAAAACCTGACCTATTCTGAATTTTATCCAGAATATTTTCGATAACTGCATAGGTTCAAAACTGTCATCACAAGGGTAAAAAATTCTCGATAATGACCCAAGAATTCCTCTTATGATTGATGTCTTATAGTTCGAAAATAACTCCTCCAAAGTATGTAAACCATCCATTAGCCTTAAACACGCAGAGAATTCCAATAACCATTCCTTCTGCTCATCGAAACATCAATTTTCGAACGATACCCAGGGACCGAAGTTACCTACTCCATCTTCGCACATTCCCTCTCCCATTTGGACTTGATTAATGCAAGATCAACCGCACGCGCCCAACCGATCGGCATTTTCGTAGGAGATGGCAAAAAAGGACCTCGAGGTTTCTTAGGCAACGTACACTTAATTGCGTCCACCATGGGAGAAAGGAACCACTCCTAATCCCTCTTACGTCCCTCCGTAATGATCTCCGATCATCCTTTTAAAGCACTTCTCTCCTTGCCCTCGGCCGAAGAGCTCTCGATCAGCCGACCAACAGGAATTATTCGGGGGCTCCTACTCAAGCTTCCGCACCTCCTCTTTGGCTGCTTACCGCGACAACGCTCCTCCGCAGAGAAGTAAAAGCAGCGGAGAATGGATAGTACGCGAAGTTTGAAAGGGATCTGAGGGAGAAGGAAAAGGGGGGTTGAGTTAAGAGGGATTCCTCCCCAGACAGTGTGACCCGGATGCCTTCCTCCTGCGGGAACCCATTCGTTCCAACATCCCCCGAGGCCACCAAACCGCCCCCTATTGTCTCCTCTGGCGTTGGATAGCGGTTTTCAGCATTTGAGCTCGAGGTGCCTCGCGCGGAGTGTGTGGCTCCTCCTCCTCTCTTTCAAACGTCTCTCCATAGTACTCTCTCTTTCCCTATGCTTCTACCATTCCCCGAATTGCCTTCTTTCCCTCTGTTATTCACCTTTTTCCTTCCCTTATTTTCAAGTATCCCTGTTCGCTCAGTTCACCTCAAACAGGACCAGTTTCAGGCAGTATGATCCTCTTCAGCCTCAGGAGCGACTAAATACGAGGCTGAAGTAATATTCAATATACCAGGAATATAAGCAGATATAAACACACTTGATTTCTCGTGATAATTCTACTTAAACTTTTTTGGCTAATTTTTGTTCACCTCATTTTCAGAAAAGTTTTATGCAAACAATGGAATATCAGAAGTAAGTAAACTGTACGTTGATTAATTTGAAATCTTTCTCGTCTGTAATGAGATTAATCTCAAATTATGCAAGTTAATTTCAGGTATTATTGAGTCGGGAATATAATTCATAATAATTGTATTTCTATTCAGTAATTATGTATTTAAGGATACATATTTATGTAAAATGTAAAGTAACACCAGGAAATAAAACTATTGTCGAGTACAAAGAAATAAACTTATCCTTTCCTCATGGCTAACTAATCTCTGAATCTGATTCCGAACATTAATTATCTCTATATAATAGATAATTTCTTGCCGTACTTCGTGGAAAGACACAATGAATCTATGCTTCAACATATTCTTAAAAAAATACCAATTCATCTTTTCTTTAGTTTCTCTTAAATTTGTGTCTATATATTCTTTTATTATACACTTTCTACGCTTTGATGTACCGCAGTTTTGCTAATTTTCAAACGCGTCTCTTTTATACATTTATTTCCATAAGGACACTAATTCCATTCATCTGCGTTTGCTTCACTTTGCCCCCTTTAACTCTCTCAGATCAAAGGCGGATATTCACGTCCGAGTATTTCATACTCTTTGTACATATCTTGAGTGAATTGGGTTAACTACGAGATTAACTCGTAGATATTCTCTAGATTCTCTCTATGGAATATTTCAAAGTTTAATGAAACAATATCTCTCGCACAGTCCACCATAAATATTGTAAATTATCATGACAACATTTAAATCTTGGGATAAATATAAAGGACGAGAAAAGTTCTCCTATAAGATAATATTATTACGTTTGGGTACTCAGAAGTACAAATCTGTAGAAAAATACTATTTTGTTGCTTTACGTATATTTTCTTTTCTTATCAGAATGTATGGCATAATATGGCATGGCATGGCATGATATATTTAATCATATATCCTAATTATAGCAGAATGCCATTCATAGTTTTCTACTGCGTTGCTCCTTTTTGTGCTTAATATTCAATTCAATAATTTTAATATTCATAGTAGTAATTCCTTCATTACCTTTATCTACTAACTTGAACACATTTAAAAAAATACATCCGTACTCGATGTTCCATACCTTAAACTGCTTATTATGTACTGTTATGTTAACCCGTTAAGCGATGTTCGTTTATGTTAAGAAATCCACAGGATTTTTGTTAAGAAATGCACACGAATAAGGAAAAATTCTGATCTTTATTTTATAATAGAACGTGAAAATTTTAACGTTTACGTCACATCAGAAATAGCACAATGAAAAATTCCTTAGTTAACCAAAAAGTTATTAAAAGATTTCAAGTTCATAATACTGCATCTTATTCACACAGATCAGTGCTTCGCAGCATTCTTAGAAATCGGATTTTTCCTTTCAAGAAATCCTTGAGGAATGACAAGATTACCACATTAATTCTTATATCAGATCAACTGAAACTCTCCTAAAGAGCATTTACATTAACCACAGTGCGGGTCAACAGGAAATTAAGGATGTTCATACAATGTTGATGATACAGGATGTTCTTACATCTTTGGTGTTCTAAGATTTCTGCCAAGAGAGGGACATTTAGCTTCGGACTTATTAAACCTTGCGTTTCCTCAACTATTCGGCATGCTTTTATTAACAATTATTTTAGATCGACTCTTTAGCCCTCCAAAAATACTGAATAGTCAAAAAATTGTTAACTGTCATGTTGTTTTCCGATGATGAATGTAAAGAACCAGTGCTTCTTGACTGCCGTTACATGACTACGTTTTCGGAGTAGAGGACTCGAAGCTAATATATATTTCCAATTCTGTGTTGTTTATGTGCTGGATTTTGCGAGATTTTTTCGTATCATTTACGCTTTCAATAAATAGACTAAAATTATATAATCTAAACTTGGCGTTTAAATATTTTAGTAGCTATAAAGAAACCAATACACGTTATTTAATGTTCCGCGAAGTTCGAGTTATATGGAAAATATGCAAAGGAAGACAATACGTCGGAAACGTCGACGTTACGTTACTCACAAGGTTATTATTATGTCTTTTAATACAGGTATCTGAAGAGATTGCGATCTCTTTTTCCGAATATCAAATGCATGAGAACACATACATACGATATTTAGGCGACCTACTCATCAATTGCTTCTTCATTACTCAGAACTCTTTGCGATTCCTTTAATTATTCATTCCTAATTATCACTTAACCTCAGCTAAAAAGTGAATTGAATGTTTTAATTCATTAAAACAACTCTATTATTGTATAATTTACAAAAAACCTTATTTTGGCATAACGCAATATCACAAACAGTTGCAGAGAAAAAATAGAGAAAATGGATAAAGTAGTACTTTTAAGAGGTTCTGAAGGTAATAACGCTTGGACGCGTATTAGTTATTCAGTTATTGCTAATGCTTCTTAGTTGCTATGGTTAATTTAATTATAGATTAATGATCTTACTTTTACATTGCAAATTTCCGATTATTGATATTTATCTCTGAGTCGTAATGCAAATCAATTTTAACTTCGATTAAGAGCTCATTGTAAAAGTTCAGGGAATTTAAGGTATGGAATATTTCATATTTCCTTTGAACGAGTGAGAAAGTGTGCTGTTATCACGATTTAAAGATATGTAACACTCTTGTGTACCCGAAAATATTTTAGTACATTTATTTTGTGTTAAAATGGGTACTGACGTAATCAATAAAGCTGAAGAAATAGCTGGATATTCAGCAACTATGTAAAAACCCATGAGGAAGTAAGTGGAACTTCTTTTACAGAGTATGCACTAACTCTTACACCGAATTGCAAAAACATAAGTAGCACAATCTACAGTCTTTATTGAAATAAATAAACGCCACTTATTTTTCAGATTCACATTTTCGCTATCTGATAAAAACAGGACTGAAAGAGATAAATGTCGGAAGTTGTATGGACACTCCTCCACTGAATATCTGACGGCGACCTTATTCCCTCCTCCAGTCGTACGGGACGCTCCCTTACTTTTTCCTCTCAAAAAAAATAAAAAAAAAGTTGGAAAAAATCTGTGAACAAAAAGTTTTGAAACTCTCTTCCATGAAATGGAGAACTTACGACACCAACATGGGTATTAAGAGTTTGGACGGAGATAGGAAATGCCGAGAAAAGGGAAAGAAAGAAAGATCCAATCCAAGAAAAGTGATCGGTCGAATACTGTGTAAAGTGAGCTATCGAATGAGAAGTATGCTAGCGTGCCATGAATTAGGGTAAAGAATTCGATGGAGAGGGTCGAACCCGCGTTGATTCGGTAAAAAGATCTAAAAAGCGCTCGAGAAGTTAAAATGATTAATGTAACTATATCTCATTTTTGTGGGTTCATTTGCTTATGAAAGTTGAACGAAATAATAAAATGCTTTATTATTAAAAATTGCGAAGAAACAATCTTCCTTAATACACAAGTAAAATATTCATTTGCCTACATATATATCCCATTTTGAACGACTGCTGCGTGGTATTTAGCGACCAAATATAAATTTTTAGTATTACTGAACCGATTAATAGGAATCTAAATGATTTTTTTCTGTTAAAAATTTGTACTGGATGTGATTTTAAACTTCGCTAAACAATCTTGTTATAACAATTCTTACATACTCAACCCGATAAATCAACTCAACGTTACTCTCAAAGACAGTGCGTTCTTTCAGATACGAATCCTGCAATTTGAATGTGATCACGGAGCGTATTACTACGACAATATTGAAACATGCAACAGGATATGAAGGAAACACGTGACTGGAATGGGAAGAAGCAATGGTTAGGGGAGAATTTAGGACGCACGAAATTCAAGAAAAGCGACCCCTGGTGGCAAAAGGAGATGAAGAAAGATACCCACGCGAACAGCACGCACGATCACCCCTACCTCATCACTTACAGCGGATACCGAAGCTGTGGAGGAGTAGACAACGATATTGGACTCTGGTGCCGATACGCCTCCCTCATTTCTGCCGCATCACTTCCACCCCCGCACCCCTCTATTGCATCTTCAACAACCCCATTCCTTTCTTTTTCTGGCTTTTCCATGTCGCGTTTCGTGGAAACATTTCGTGAGAGGTATATGAAGAGCGGAAGCCGCTATTGAGGGAAAAAGGGAATATCTATATATACAGGTTTCCCTTGAACGGATATCTATAGTGATACCGAACTGTACAGTCCCCTATGTCCTCACATTGCCGGCAGGAAACGAAATAGGATGAAAGAAAGAAGAAAAAGAAGGCCCTATCGCACTCCCAATATCTGAGGGTGTCCTCACCTACCGCGTGCCTTTTCCATTTCTTTCAGTCATTTTCTTTTCCTTGGTTCATTTCACTATTCCCCTACACCCACTTTATCCAATAACACGCCCTGAAAGTCTTTTCATTCTCTAATGAATGGCTTGGTTCAATTCTTCGCAAACACCCGTCACTTCCTCTTCGCATTGCCGGTATACCTTTTCCGGATAGAATTCAAAATACTTCAAGAAACCTATCAAGTTAATGAAAAGTAAAATATTAAGAGTACATGTATAGAAATTATAAAGTCTTTGGTAGACAACCGGTATTTGAGCGTAAGATACCAAGTTAACTCCTTAGTATAAGCATCATCATAGTAGTAGAGTACGGTTCAAATAAGTAGAAGACTAAACTACACTTTCAATCGTTCCGCAATATAGCATTAGATGATCGTATACGTGATATTTTAGCTTAAAATTCTTATAAAGGGATGAGTCGGGCTATTTAGCCCTTGCGTCTTACTTATTTCTTTTTAACCCTAACACTGACGATGACGAGTATATACTATCAAATTGGTGTTTTCTTTCCTGACTTGGTTATCCTGACAGCTCGATCATCCTGAAAAACATTCATTTCTATTCAGACATAATTCGATCTTCAATTTGAAGAAATATGTATTTTATTGAATACGTTCAACGGCGGAGATTTAGTAAAAACTGTTATTAGATATACGTAAACCGTTATCAGTAAAAGTTCGTTAATTTACAAAGATACGCATTTCCGAGAAACTGTACCATGTTAATAGTTTAAATGAACATTCTTCATTTGGTAGGCAATTATAATAACGCTAAAAATGGTAGTGAAAATGAGATATGAACGATAAAATGAAATGAGATAGTTAACGTCATGAAATCGTTTAAAATACTGCTGATAGTATGGCGTCAGGGAAAGGGTGGTGAAGAACGTGTGTAACCATATTATACCATATGTGCGAGCAGAGCCGTGCATGGTTTCGCGTATTCCGTATTTGTGTCATGTATATATGTGCTAGCGGACTCAAACATTCTCAAGTAGACAGATGGAATATTCGTAGTTTTCCTCTGGTCCATTTTATCCCTTTTTCCTTTGAAGTTTTTCATCTCGATATACCGAATGCTACGTCTTTTCAGAGGAGTTCTCTTTGGGGATGAGTTGTCAATTTAATAAATTCGTGTCGCAGATGTTTTATGGCCGAATAGGAGTCTTTCCGGTTCACTTACTTCCTGCTTATTCCCATGAGAGAAGGATGGGGAGTGGGAACCAATGCCGATAAGTCTAGCAAGAATCTCTATCAATCCAAAGTGAATTTCAAAACTGAATGTCTTTTCCGAAGGCATTTTAGCGTGTAGAATTTGAAAAGAGGAGACTGTCTCTCGAAATGCTTCAGTAAGAAGATAGTGCCAGTGTTGACATTTTCTAAGGTAGTTCTGTCCGTTTAGCTTCCAGAAATCCAGCGCTGAAATTTTTGAGCTAAACAGATGAATGTTGAACAAAGAAGTTGAAGGAATTTGGAGATTTGATTACGCCGCTTGCGAAATTGGGATTTATAGAATAGTTTTCTTTACAATTAAATTTGATTACTATTCTTCTTTTAGGTTTTACTTTTAGTTTCATCTAAATAAACTTTAATGAAGTAGAAATTACCTTGAATCATGTAGTTCAGTTTTGGGCTAAAAAATGAAGATGAATGAATGGTCATCAAGAACAATTTCAAGTAAACTAATCTGTACGGCGGATTTCTATTTAAATTAGTTCATCATTGCATAACTAGTGCATCCCAGTTTGTCACAAAATTTGTGGTTACAAGAGCTGGACGACGAACTAAGTTATTCTCGAAACAGGTCGCGATAAACTATTTTACGTAGGATTCCGCACATATCTTCCGCATACATGTTATACACAAAACATACCAATTATTTATCCATGATGGATTCACTTCGTAATTCCATGGAGCGTCCATTGGAATATCTGATTATTATACACAACCAACATTAAAAACTAGGGAAACGCATTCCCTTCGAGGAAGGAATTCGTACGGAGTTAAGGGCGAAAGTTTTCGAAAGAATGTAAGAGAAATGAAGGATGCTTACAAAAATGAGAGAAGTGAAAGTCATCGGGTAGAAGAAACCCAAGGAAGGAACTGAGAAAATGCGTCTCCAGAGCAAAAGAAGACCAAATAAGAGAAAATATTACAGAGAAAAAATATTAAGAAAAGTACAATAAAAAGGAATGGCGAGATTTACGAAGAGTATGAAAAAAACAAAAACTGTCTCTAAATGGAATTCAATAGCTGCAGTGAAGGATATGCTGCTGGTGTTAGGATAAGTGGGAGGGAAATAAATGGCACACTGTTGCCCAGGAGTAGAGAAAAAAGATCTCCATAATATTGGATGACATCGGGAGGGATAGAGAGAGTAATAGAGAGGGATTGAGAGATGGAGGCAAATGCGGGCGAAAGGGAGCGAAGAGGTTCTGAGAAGGAGTAAATATCCCATCCCACACTCATAGAGTGCGTTCAGGCAAACAGATAGAGGGACGGAAACTACAGGAGTGAGAAAAGGAAAGAGAGTGGGAGAAACAATGTAGTTATTTTATGAATAGATGTGAGTTTGATGGAAATTCGATAAAACCGCCAATTCCGTATCTTTATTTGCAAGAGAAGCGCGTGATAGAGAAATCTAGGAAATCATTCTCTATTATCATTAAATTTCTCTATTCAGATATTTCGAGCATGAAGTATAAGTGCTTAGTGTTAAATTTTGGAGTTTTTAATTATCCACATTGGAGGACTCACATTAAATGTTAAGGTTTCCCAAATTATTTCTTATAAAGTATTTTTGAAATTATGTTTTCAGAAGAAAACATTAAATAGTTGTGACTTTATAGGATTATAGTGCGTTTTACGTTTCCCCAAATCACTGTTCATTCTCGCGATGAAACAGGTCTAAACCCTTTATTTATGCTCGTTTTTCTTTGTCCAGCAATTGAATTGCTTAACAACAAATACGATAAAGATGCAGAATAAACACTTTTACCATTACCACAGAATTACCACATTCCAAATACCACATACCATTATCACATTAATTCTGTGGTAATGGTAAAAGTGTTTATTCTGCATCTTTATTATGGAGAACTACCACAAGGTTGAGCCAGACTTAGTTAATTTAACAAATACGATATTTAAATTTCTACCTTTCTGATGATATTTTTATTTTTATCCATGAGAAATAAAAATTATTAACATCTTCTTCGATAATTCCCTCGTTAATAATACAGAAGAAGTTGAAAGTGACCTGGATGTGGTAAAAAGATAGTTTTACATCGATTGACATACTGATTGACTAGTGATGTTACAATGTTACTAATGATAAAGGCAGCCAATTAAAATATGAATTGTTCACTTCATCATTAGAGACTTAGAAGTTGCTCATGCCTTAATTACAGCGATTCACACACAACGATCGCTAAACAGCCGACCAAAATATTCTCTGCCACTTGTTTATTCGATTTGTTTGCAATTTGAGTTTTCGGCGAAGGAGGCATATTGTAATGTACGCTACATTTTTCATAAGCTGCACTATTTTATTCTGGCCAATACATTATCTCAGTCAGCGCAAATGAGCATTAACTGCATCATAGCCTTCTTGCTATTCGTATTAGAATTCTGTATATTTATTTATACACGTACATAAACGATCTTCTTGATTGTAAGTAAGGAAAGTTTATAATAAAGCTTGCGCTTTATTCATCAGAGATATATTTTATCTCACGAAACCAGTGAAGAAAGAAAAGTGAATAAATATAAATTTGAAAATAATACTAATTGTGAAAGTTCTATTGAATCAATTTTGGTTTATTTCCTATTAACATTACCTTTTGAAACAAAACGTCTCTCCCCTCTTTGGAGAGGATGCAATTTAAACCGAGATAGAGCTATAAGGTTAATTAAGCTTTATTATCATCGTCAAAAACTCTTTCATCTTGCTTCTTCATCAAAGACTTTATGCCAAAAGAAACTAGGTTTGATGTCACACCGTTTACTAAGTAAGAGATAAAAGTTGTTAGAAGGGAGCCCTCAGTCAATTTTGGTGTGCTATGAAGAGTTAATATGTAAAAAAATATGTTAATAATATTCAAGGACGCAGTGGTAAACCATTTTCAACATATCATCATGAAGTTGAAGGCGGCTTTTGATCACTAAAATTCTGATTATCCAGACTTACAGTGAATGGCTAATTAACAGATCAATGGAATCTTTAGCAATCTATTGATTCTCGTAAAATATTGTAAGATTTAATGAAATATAGGCACATAAAGAATTAATAAACAACAAAATCCACTACTTCGGCCTCAACTTTGTGGTAGATATTCATGATGAAAAGAATAAGAAACACTTTTACACGTTACCACAGGATAAATTTAATGAAACGATAATTTTTGTAACTCTGTCTAACCCAACACCCCCCCCTCCCCCACCCACTCCCTTGCTTTCCCTTCATTGTTCCTATATATTGTGAATTTTCTGTTTCTTGTACCTGACGATGACGCGACGCGTCGAAACCTAGGTCGTTTCATTAAATTTATCCTGTGGTAACGTGTAAAAGTGTTTCTTATTCTTTTCATAATTAATAAACATTTCACTAAACATATGGCTTGAAAACTTTATCTTTAAAAATAAATTAAAATTTGGTACTCCTCTCTTACTTTTCAGCATGGTTCATACATCCTATGTGTATATTTTTAGTTCCCAAGCGACAGATTTCCGTAACACGTATGTTTATATACTACACTCTCCAGATTATGAAGATCATAGTTACACCTCCCTCGGATAATGGGTCTATGCGAATGTCAAACAAACAGTTTCAACGTTCGTGAGCATAATGTTATAACCAAAGAACGACACATTTTCTCGTGGCGACGTTTTAGGGCTAAATGATAGATACATTTGGGGCAAATATTCCTTATTTACAGAATAAATAAAAGGATTTTAATTTAAATCCCGTTATACAATTGATATTCTTCGGGATTATATCGTTATTTACTCTATTTTCGAATTATCCGTCAACATTCTATCCTCCCGAGATCCACTAATCTCTCTCAGCCCCCCTACCTTCTTACTCCCTCTCAATCTTCTTTCACTTTACTCTCCCCTTTCCACTCCGCGTCATTTTGCTTGATCTTCCCTTCGCATTACCTCCTCCATATCCCCCACACAATCCTCTCGCCCCCATCCCCTTTTCCCCCGAAGGGCATAGGCAACGACCCCCTGGAGACATCATAGTCTCTCTTCCCCTCGCCTCTTCCCATGGACTCCTCTTTCTTTACTTACTCCGACGCTGTACTCTTTCAACCGAAACTTGTCTCCTTGTCCCAACTTGTACCTTGCTCCTGACGCTGCTACCAGAGGGAAGGTTTCTTCGAAGCGATTACTTCCCACGGAAGATAAGGCCTGTCCATGTGTCAGTTACGAACCTTCCTTCTTCTCTCTCCTACTTTTTAGGGTATACTTCAGCCATAGTGCCGCTTTTCTTTTGTTTCTTTAGAAGATCGAAGAGGAAATAAATTGTTATCTGCGATAACGATTTTATTACAATAAAGATAAACATTTATGAAATAATTAAAATTAGGATTTAATTAATTTCTAATAAAAGAATTTTTCTGTTTTTAATAATCAATTCGTGTTAAACTTTTCAAATCTCTATGATCGCGCATCGATGTTTGTCAACGTTTCTAAAAACGTTTGTTGGTAGGCATGCATGAAAACTATCGCAATCTCCTACCTTGCTACTTATGCCACAGTAAAAATCTTGCCGTTCTCTATTTAATTTAATGGCAGGAAATGTTTTGAATAAACAAATGGTGAGGTTGAAATAACAATTGCGTTTTGAAATAAAGAAATACATATGATTGATCCCATCGAATCAAAAGAAGTTTACTCCATAATCACCGAAAGAAAAAATTGAATATGGAATATTTTATAATTCCTAATAAGGGAAACGTTAAAGTAAAATCAGAAAAGTAACTGTGTTCAAATTTATTTCCATATAAATTTATTTTAATGGATTTCCTTGAATGATATGGTATCACACAACAGAGCACATGAGTTTATCGCCATTATTTATTGAATAAAAGAGACCTATGGGTAATATGGAAGCATCTTTCGCATTACGTAGTCCGTCATAACAGGTATAAACTGATATAAATGACAACATAACATAAAATAGAGTTGGTACGTTTTTACAGGAGTCCGTCAGCACCTCTTACTTTGTTTTTACCGATTAATCCGTCATGGGGCATTGAACTGGAGCATGATATTCTTGTTATCCAATTAAGGTAAGAGGGCACAGCCAAAGGAAATTTATCGCCAGTCAATAACAATGAAACGATTTATCCTCATCATAAGTAGTTCAGGAATTTTTGAGATTGTCGGAACAGCCATGTTTTGGGTCAGAGAATTTATTCCAGTATTTAGATCTTTCCTGCTAGTAAATAATTCATAAAATAATTTTCTTTAGCGTGTTACCAAAATATAAGGATACATTTTATGTAACTTTATTTTTGATTTCACATGACATTTTTGAGATACTTTTGTTATCAATTGATGTTGATTCTTATTTTTATAATTAACTGGTATAGATAGTATATCTACTATAGGTTATGACGACATAATATTCACTGAGATTGCTTGGTAAGCAAGATCTAGACCAGAAGAGGAATGCTGGTGTTTAGAGGCCTTATTAAAGAGGAGATATGTCGTGGATTATAAAATGAAGCTCCAGCAAAGTTTCTTTCAAATATAATCTATTGAAATAGCTCTCACTGTGTGGAACTCCATAATGGTGAAGAGGAAATACTATAATAATTGAGTCTCAGTTCCGCTAAAAGCTTATTCTGGGACCGATTTATGGTATAGTCATCATCAACCTGGTGATGACTACATACCATAGTTTAAATTATTATTTCCTCCTTTACTCCTTTAAGATTTCCTCCTCGCCGTTTCTTTCAAAGCCTAGGAAGGGGCTATTTACGAGTTTTACATCCTACTTTTCTGGCAAAATAATTATGCCAGCCGTAGAATAAGGGTATCACTAATTAATCCTGACGCGATGAGTGATTGAATAATTATAATAATAAATGTATACAAAAGTTAAATGATTAGAGAGACAGTAACGGAAAATCCTTAGGAGAGTCGTCGGACCGATAAATAGAGAAGGGATGGATGAAAAGGCCAGTATCAGAAATCTACAAACACACATTTAAGATTACAGATAAAATTAGGAAACGAAGAATACAAATTTGCATATTTATATATTTACATAAATACAAATTGACATATTTAAAGGATGAAGGATTCTCGAAGTCACCAACTCAGGCAAGGATAAAACAAAATGGATTAAATACGTCGAAGAAGAGCTCAGTCAATTACACATGAAAATAGGCACAATAGAAGATCGGAAAAAATTAGGACCACCATCAATTAACACAAATTCGAAACCACAACAGAGAAAAAGAAGACAGAATGTAATCGGACAGAAGAGTGGAAGACACAACACAGTGAACACATAAAGAAAATTTGGAAAGAAAGAATACAAAGAGATCACCATAGAAGAATTTAAGTTCAAATCCTCTCTATAATTAGGAATGATCGTAAACAACAATAATAGTTAATGTATACTATGACTTAAGTTTATGCACTGTCTGCTACAGAAATTAGCAATACAAGAAATACAAATCCTCTTTTAAAGTTTTGATTTTTCGAATAGACTTGACCGATTTTCTTAGGATGTGCTAGATAGCTTAAAATATGGTCGGCTTTTTTGTATTTATTCTGAATAAGAATCTGGCAGTAAAGATGGTTCATTTCCCAAAAAATTACGCGCACAATTCCATAATTTATTCTCCCTCCTCCACTTCCCCCACAATGTAATCTATATATAAATTCTCTTAATATGCATCGATGTTTTTACACATCGGAACCCTGGACGTTTTTATTCTTGCTCGTTTTCGTTCATACACGATATATTTAAACTCTCAGTATACACTCATTTTATTGTTTCTGTTATGGAAAACCACCAAGTAATGGCCGAAGTCAGCGAATTTAATCATAATTTATCTTTTGTTACGAAAATTTAACAAAATTCTATTCACTCGAGAGGAATATAGGGATACTTGAAGCAAATGCAATGAATTTGTGGGTTGTATTTTCTTGTAAATTCTAGCATGGCATAATGCATTGAAAAGAGACGAATTCCTGACGCGCTCCTTCGAGATTTGACTGTGATTTACGCACACTTTACCCAAAATCAATAAGGCTCCATCATATTTACCCCGAGCTACCAGAAGACGAGGAAGTTTCTCGTGGATCGTTGATCGGCGTAAATGGCTCGGGAAATGAAGGAAGGATTATCGTCGCGAACCCAGCATCGGCCGCACCGCGCCACTGAAATCCTTCTCTTTTATAAGAGCAGTGATAAAGTAGATAGCTCATTTATTGCCAACGGATGTGAATTCAGAATTTCAGAAAAATTGATTTTCGAGCATAAATGAAAAAATTCATAATTCAGATTTATCAGAGTAGTTTGTTGATCCCGTCAACGGTATTTATTTCTACAGAACTTTGAAGTATGCAGTAATAACTATGATTGAAAAATTCAATAAATACCCAAGCAATGGCGTCTATTTCTGTCACAGGCTCTAGCTGTACTCAGCCACGCAATAACCATGTCCATACGTATTAGTGCTTTGATATTATATGTCCTTGTTAAGCTCATGTCTTTCTGAATTGGGTCGCAAGAGATTGAATCGATACCTTTATCTATAGTTTATGGAACTGTGGGTCCTTCTATGTGTCATTTAGCGTTCAATTGATTGAAATGAACTCTTAAGGCATTCATCTGTTAGAATTGTTTGCAGTATATTTCAGAATCTTCCTAAGGCCATGTCTTGTCTTTGCAATCATTACTTCATCTTTTCTACTGTACTATAATTTCCTCATAGTACTGACAACTTGTGAATTGTACATCTGCTACCATATTTTTCCGTGGTATCCTTTTTCCTCTCTTACCCACAGTTTTTCCTTCAAACATGTTAGTCATGAATTTTTTTGATTGAGAAGGTGTCTAAAAAGTTTAATTTTTATCTGCTGGATGTTTCCTATAAGGCTTCTTTGTCCATCTATTTATTCTAAGATGTACTCATTTCTGTTTATAACATCATATTTAATTCACAGAACTAATTATAGAAATGAGAGCATAAGTATCACGCACAGTCAGTTGCATTATACTTCATAGAGTACACCTGATGGAAATACAAATCAACGAAACAATTTTTGCTTCATCCACAGGTGATTTTGTGGGAACTTTATTTTTAATTAATGTGACTAGTCATGTTATGCCTCGATTGACAGTTTTATATGCATATACATCGTCCTTTCCAGTTTATATTTCAACATTTTAGACTTCAACATTAAGTCGGGAGTGATGAAATTTCTCTTAAAAACAAATATTTAGGATTTTTGATTTGATGCTTTTGGTGATTTCAAAATGTTGAAGAAAAATATGTAGGTTTTTTAAAGCTCTCATATTGTGTGTTATCGGATCTCAGTACTGCTTATAATAACAAATTCATAATTACTAACATTTAAAGAAATTACAATATATATTATTAAGTTGTTTAAATTTCTGTATGTAGGGAAAAGTCAACTGGTTTTCTAGACATATTAAAGGTTTGCCTAACTATATTGAAATTACATCGAACTCACATTTATTGCAGTATTCAATCATCAGACTGTAACACTTAATTCTTATTTCGGAACAATTTGAAAAGTTTTGTTATCATAATTTTGCAAGCAGCCTAATTTAAATCAAAGATAAATGAAGATAGGTCCCTAACATTCCTCTAGTTATGATTGTGAGAGTCATACAAATTAAAACATTATCTGAGCTTTAAAAATATTACTGACGACATCCAGTTCATTCAAGAGTCCCTTAAAAGTATGTTTCCAGTTAAATCCAATATTTTACCTCACGCATGCGAAGCTTTCTCGTTTTCATATCGATATTAATTTGATTTATTTTTCGCGTTTACCTCGATGTGAAATTCGTTATTTTGCCTGTAGCCAGAGGTAGATGTAACAGCACTATTTGAACCCTTCTCTCCTTTTATTAAGTCTTCAACATAGGAAATTTTTATGATCTGCGAGAAATCTAATATTCTTGTGATGGATAAAATTCACACGTCTCCTGTAATGAACGACTTTAACGACTTGCATTCAGGAACGCCGCGGTGGAACTGTAATTTGGTCCGGATTATCAGCCTCTTCCATTCAGCGATTGTTTCAAAGCATATACTAATTGCTTTTGATTGAGGAGAATTTGCACCATCTGTTGGTTAGAGGTATGACATTTCTATCTTTTCATCCACTCATTTCTTTCACCTACATGTTAAATACATTCGTTACCAAATTTTCTAAAGTAATAAGTGCTGAAAGAGTGTTTACATTGTAAACAGAATAGAAGCATGAGTTATTATCCTTCATTCATTACAGATTGTAACTCGATAATGCACTCAGACCGCGGCTTATGTATTCCAAGTCCTTAGACTGATAAAGTCCTACATTTATAAACTGTCAAATTTTGAAAGATTTATTAAACAGGATTTCCCCAAAAATAACGGTTCTTAAAGCTCTTAAAATATTGCTCCCTCCGGGGCAGTTACGACGACGGGAAAGGCGGTGGAAGAACAATTTCCATGCGGAGGAATCCTCGCGCTTCGAAATAGGGAAGGGGCTTTGGTCGGAATTAGAGGGGAGGTGGTAAAGGAATGTGGAAGCGAATCCGCGAGGTACATAAATGCGAGGGAGGAGAGGAGAGCGGAAGAGAAAAGAAATTGAAAGGTAATCGATCGATCTGTTTTGGGCGTGGAAGAGGTAAAGAAATGAGAGGCGAGGATCTGTCATTCCTTACAATCAGTACGTTTCACTGACAAAGGTAGCTTTTATCTCTCTCGTTCTTATCTGTCTTAAAGGCGTAGTGAAGCAAGAAAGCAAAGGACACAAAATAACTGAGTAAATATAAACTAGACACAGTGCCGCAGAGAGGGGGGGTTCAAGGTTAACTCCCCCACAAGAGGATTAAAGTATTAAGAATTATATCACAATCTAGTTCCCCAATCTCATAAATATCAATTATTTTGCTACATGACCGAATAAATCTTCTCATTTTCTATCCAGGTTTTGAAGGGAATTTTTAGCATCTCTTGTAAGATGTAGCGTGCATGATTATACGTCCCCAGAAAGGTAGGTATATTTACTTTCCCCCAACTGTCTCAAACCCCCACAGGTATGTCATGGCTGCGCTACTGATGAGACACTATAGAGATAAATTATTATTACGTCATTAATAAACAGATTTAGCTTTCACCTGTCCATATATGTATTTGTTGAAAAGAGCATAATATAATAATGGCACAATGAAAATAACACAAGAACATCAGTAATGCAATTGAAAGGAGTGCAGTGGATGCGGTTAGAGGGTCCTGGGACCTCGTTTCGCATGGTTACGCTATGGGAACCTTATTTACTGATTACTGCGATTTAAGCTACAGGAAATGAAATACGTAGAATACATAACGATTCCCTTCTTCGTGCCACAGTCATTGTCTCATCGGGGCAGAAGAGTGTAACCGAGGTTGGCAGCGATATATAGGTCAGGTTCAACCATGCTAAGAAGCCTTCAACAATATCTCCGTCCAAATAGTGAGAGTGGTATTCACCCATCGGTAATTTGACAGCCTGGTGATTAATAAATAACGTGAGAGATGAGTAAGATGAGCCTTTGTAATGTAAATATATCAGGAAGTAGAAGCACCACCCATTCGAAGGTGGTGACATAACAGGGAATTATCATGAAGAATATAGCTAATACCCTACACCATGCACTCTACAGTTTCAGCAGCTTGAAGAGTGAAGATCGACTTTTGGAACTACTGAATGAAGCAAAGAAGATAAAGTGGGATATAATTGGTCTCAGCGAAGTCAAAAAAAAACCAGAAGACCTCATAACACTCATGGACAGACATTTATTCTATTACAGAAGCAAAAAGGATGGAAGACTTGGAGGGGTTGGCTTCTCAATAAACAAGACGTAGAAGAATAATGTAGTAAAAATCAAAATATATCTGACAGAGTATGTAAGCTCATATTCAAGATAAAGAAGCATTACTCTGTTCCAAGGCAATACAAGTAAATGCACCAACAACGGAAAGCAGGGAAGAATAAATTGAAAATTTTTAGGACTCTCGGCACTGAACATGACAAGGACTACCGCTATAAAATAATCATGGATGGTTTTAACGCTCGTGTGGGTAAACAAGAAGCAGATGATGTTGTCGTAAGACAACATAGACTATGCCAGAGAAATGAACGAGGCCACTGCCTGGTAGAGTTTCAGTTCAGAATGCACCAATTTGTACATCACAAATACGTACTTCAAGAAGAACCCAACAAAGAAATGAACGTGGAGAAGTCCCAGTGGAGTAAAAAATGAAATATATTACACATTGGTTAACAAATCAAATGTAGAAAACATGAGGTAAGTATTACAAAATTAGAAGAAAACCAGAAAGAATTCCAACTGGGACTAAGCGCTTAAAGAAAAAGAACTAGAAGCTAAATTCATGGCAGTTGTGAGAAGAACAGTTGAAGTAGCCAGAACACCAAGAAAACTAAAGGACAGAAAGTTCAGTTAGAAGACTCGGCAATTGATGAAACGCCGAAAGAAATTGTGGAATTCAAGCACACCAAGAAATGACATCGAATACGTCGAGCTTTGCAAGTCCAAAGGGTTAAAAGGGAAATGAAGGAAGATTTAAGGAATTTCAACGTAAGAGTTGTGCAAGAAGCAATTGAAAACAACTAGAGCATGAAGAAGGCCAGATAATTAGAAAGAAACAGATCTTAGCCGTACAGAAAGAAAATGGTCCAACAACCTGAAACCGGCAAACCATACTGATGACAGTTGCAGAATACTTTGTCAACCTATACAAAAAGACGGAAAACGTTGGAGAGGATAGCTGAGAGATGAGCCAAAACTCAAATATCTGCCCGCTACAATCCCAGAGGAAGTAATAACAGTTATCAAACAGACGAAGAATGAAAAAGCTGGAGGAGCAGATGGAGTGTTGGCAGAATATCAGAAGATTGGTGTAAAAGAGATTGCTCTTATTTTAGCGCAGTTATTCGCTAATTGCCTAAGGCAAAGAAAACTTCCCAAGGAATACGAAGCAGAATACGAGTGACATCTCGTATTCTGCTTCGTGGACTATGAGAAACCATTTGACTCTGTAACCCCCTCTGAACCTCCTCAACACTGGAAGCTCTCGAGAAACAAGGGATTGTTGCTGAGTGTATATCCAACTTTTGCGCAACATCCACAAGGACGCCACAGCCTCAGTAATCCTGCACGTAAATGAGATGAATTGAGATTGAGAAGGGAGCTCGACAAGGTGATTGCTTATCATCGATCTTATTCAAAGCAGTTCTGGAAGAAGTTTTCAAAACCCTAGACTGGGAGAAGAAGGGTCTACGGATAAATGGGGAGTACATCAGCCACATGCGTTGTGGAGATGATTAAATATTCTACGCATCCAACGTAGAAGATCTAACTTCAAGACTTCAAGAATTAAACTCGACGGGACGAAAGATAGGACTCAGGATGAACTTAAATAAAATAAAGATAATGTACAATTCTTTTGCAGTTCAAAAACCAGTAGAACTGGATGAAATGCCGCGGAATGTCTGCTCAGAATACACATACGCAGAACAGCTGGCTACAACAGGTTAGAACAACATGATTAATGAAGTAAACAGGAGCGCCTTTGGAAGGAACTCGTGTATTCTCAAGCCAAAAGTGCTAATGATCTCGAAGAAGAAGGTCTTCAACCAATGTATTTTACCAGTCTTGACCTATGGAACAGAAATTTGGTACTAAATACAGCGACTGCAGACAACGCAAAGAAGTATGGAATGGTGTATGCTTGGAATCACAAGAAGAGACAGGAAACGCAACACCTGGGTGAGGAAGATGACAGGAGTGACATACATTTTAGGTAAGGCAAGATAGCTGAAAAGGATAAGGGCAGGACATGTGGCAAGAAGAAACGACAACCGGTGGACATCAGCAGTTCTCAACTGGACACCAAGAGATGTGAAGAGGCCAAGAAGAAGACCAAAGGACCGACGGAAAGGAGACACCATCAAATTTAGGGGTACCAAAGCAACGAGAAGTTCAAAATAGGGAGAAATGGAAAACATATGGGGGAGCCTATATCCGATGTCGGATTGAAAATGGCTGATGATGATATAACAATTCTGGATAAAGCCGCCAGTTCTTATTTCTGTTGACATTTCAAATTTATTTAAACAGATCAATAAATCCCAAGGAAGAATGGACTTGAAAAAAGTCTGACGGGACCGGGAATCGAACCCGGGTCTCAATAGAAACAACGCAAATGAGAGGAAATATTTATGGAAAAGCTTTAATTCCATGAATTCAATTGCATATTTCAACGATGGTAGTATAAATAACCCTAAAAATTTGGACCATAATTAGGAGGCTCTAAGACTAGTTTTCATTGTTTTTTGATAACGCAAAACGGCAATATTTTTAATTTTTTTAAATCTTCGTACCTCATATCTGTGCGTAAAGACATTGAATTTGATGGTAAGATATAATGACCAATGGATGAATATCTCCTGCTAAGTAAGGGAAAGTTAGGGTAGGAATAGAATATTAACGCGCATGCAAAATAAATGAATTAGTCCAAATACTGTCGTGGTTTCTGGTCATTAATTCGCTCAGTGTTTGTCGGAAAATTTTGTTGACTAGGCCCCAAACTAGAACACAAGAGACGCTTGAACAGAAACATATAGTTTGGACTCTGAGGATGAAAATAGGAGAATACTTAAAAAAGAA
>KZ308463.1:379693-396931 GCA_000376725.2 Ladona fulva | reverse complement strand
TTTAATTAATTAATCAAAATTTGCTCGTTGAAACGACGGCGAACATAATTATCAATACGTGCATTTATGTAACACTTACTGATCCCTAAATTATGCAAAACTAAACACTTTCTTATATTCTGAATTCTCTACGTTTCAAGATTAAATCACGATTGTCTCTGATAAGTTTAGCATCGCATTCTTATCCTGATACTCAAGATCATAGGGCTTAATTAATTTAGAGACACTCAATATTAAAACTTTAATTTACTTCAAGTATCATTGAGCAATACATTACACAATTAACACTCTAAATATGGGTAGAGTTTGTAGTAGAGATAAAGTTGGTAGAAGGTCTGCGACGGATTAACATTTATTTTAATTCCTGGTCCTGAAGACATACCATCTTGGGAATTCAAGGAAGTAGCGGAAAGTACCTTTTTACCGTTTACCTTTGTTTTTTTACCTTTGGTAGAAATAATATTTGAAAAGTCTTTGGATGAAGGTAAGATCCTGAGAGTTTGGAAAATTGCAAATGTCACTCTAATATTTAAAGGCGTCACAAAGGAAGATATAGCGAATTATTGGTCTACCTCTAGAACGTCATTTGGCGGTAACAAAAGGAACATGTAATCGCCAATTTTTAATGGACTTTCTCGACTCGTCCAAATTTAAAGTAAGAAATAAATACGCTTTTCTTAAGACTCTATCTTGCGAGTTTTAGATGACGTTATCGGTTCACAATATCTTAAAATTTGCCAAAAATGCATTATTTTTAGATTTTGGAAAGCATTTGATAGGGTCCCACATAATAAATTATTATGCAAATTAAAGGTTTCGGGTCTCAGTGGAGAATTAATAATAATTTGTAATAATAATAAACTGTGTTAATGAATTTCTCTCCTTCAGAGAACAACAGGCAGTACTGAATGGTATTAGTTCCAACCTGGTGAAAGTGACCCCGGGCGTCCCGCAAGGTAGCGTGATCAGGACGTTAATACTTTAAGTACATGTTAAAAGACAAATGTTCAGTAATCAAAATCTTCTAACCAATGATTATTTGTATAGCCTCCAAAAAAAACCTGATTAGCAGTAGAATCGGTGAAATATCTTGGAGTAACCCTCACGAATAACATGGGGTATCAACATCCGTAAAATACGTAGACAAGCACTTAGGAAACTCGCATTCGTCAAGATTAGTCGGTAGGAGCGAAGAAAAGGTCTGTGAGCAATGTCATTTTGTGAGCAATTGTAAATAATTCAATCCTTCAATCTTTGAATTGAATTAGCGTCATTGCATATGTCAAGACAGGATTATGAAATCTGCAAACAACACAACTCCTCCGTCGGCAGATAAACTGGAATTATATCCAACCATGGGGAAGAGAACCCGTCCGATGCTTCAAGAAAGAGAATTAATATCGGAGATTAAGGCGGAAAGAGGGAAAATCTATGGGGTAGAGGAATTTTAGAGGGGAGTGGAATCAAAGGGAAAGTGGAAGGGCACGGTAAAAATAAAAATAGATTTGTATTTGTGTGCGTGATGATGGTGGCTAAGAACAAAGGATCGAATGACGGGAAGGGGCGTGGGATTGGCAGCATTGGTAGGTGTGAGGGGAGAGGGCGCAGATGCTGGGGGACTTAAAAGGTGGAGATGCTGATAGTATTGGGAGGGGTGAGCTCCGTAACGAGGAAAGGGGCACAAGAATATTAGGAGAGGAAATGGAGCTTTAATGAAGGAAAATTTGCGGGGCGGAGAAAGAGGAAGGGTGTGAGAGCCATCTATTGGCGGGGGTAAGAGGTAATGGGAATATGGGCTGGGATATCCAAAAGACTAACGAATGCCATTAGGCTACTCTGCCTTCCGTTGGGATATCGATATCGACTGACTGAATTAATTCCGCACCTCATAAGCCTAATGACTCTGAGTGCCAACGTAAGCCCCGAAATATTATTAATAATGGCGTTATGTTTACCGAATAATACGATACCATTGTGATAATTTTGCGAGGAGATAAGGAGGAAGAAAACGTGGATACCGAAAGCGCTCGATGAAAAATATAGGAAAGCCTATCGAGAATACTATACTTTACACTAAGAAAGGAACAAATAGCGATGTTCTCAATATACGTGTATGAGTTGAATTAATGATACAAAGGTTCATATAATTTACGACTTTTCTGGTGAAAAATTTATTTTTTTTATTCGTCTTTTAGTTTTATATCTATTTTTCGCATATATGGAGTGCTAGATAACTGTGAACGACTAATAATAATCTATTTTGCTTTTTCCCCTAAATACTTAAAAAAATATGAAATATTAGATTAGTTAGGTACAACGCTTTACTCGCGATTCCAAACATAAAAACGTTTTCAAAGAATTTAATATTTTTCGAGATAAAAAATGCCATTTATGATTATTTTACAAATTTATCATAAAATAAAAACCTACAAATATACTTTTCAGTATTTGTGCATTTTTTTATATAAGACCATAAGAATTTTAATAAAACGCTTTAACATTTTTTGAATAATTGCGAACTAAAATTAAAGTATATAAATAAATTGACTAATATAAATGTAACCATTTCACTGTGGAGTTTTAATTTTAGCCTTCAAATATAGAAAAACGTTGTTAAGGTAGCAAATTAACATCCATAGTAATATTTTTATCTTTCCTTTAAGTGCATCGTAAACTCTTTAATGAAGGAAAGGATGATTTTATTATCCACCGTAACAACTAGCAGCTGCTTCCATAGATAATTTACAGTCATAATATATAAAAGCGTACCTTTTGGAGACATAAATTTTGCAAGGAGCATTGTTGAAGAGTACATTTTTGTCATTCCCTTAAAACAGCAAACATATTAGAATTAATAGTTTAAGCATAAGGGTTGTTACAGGATGAATACCAAAAAACCAAAATTGCTAACCATTTCACTTTTTCATGTATGGCACACGTATTCTGATACCTTAAATCATCAACGTTGCTCTGTATTGGAGTACTGTCTTTTATTTACACAAAAGATAATTAAACTTTTATGACCAAAATATTTCTCTATGATGAAAATGCTCTGCATCTTTACGTCAAAAATTGATATAATGGACTTTTCAGACTACTCTTAATGAGATGCAAGTAGGTATGATTTGTTAGCACTTTAAGTTCAGTTTGATAAGCATTCACGCCAATTAACTTTCTTTGTGAAGCAAAATAACATAAATAATAAAATATATTTTTAGTTTGCTAAATTTTCATCAGTAATGGAAGTTATATTTGTGTATTTGTAAGGATGAACGCCTTGTTGATAGATTAATTTACCCCATCACACTCTGAGAACTAATTAACTTTATTTTGGAAAATAATGCAAACTGAATTAATATTACAGCTTTTCCATTAGAGTACATTTTTTACTCTCCGACATTTTTGCGTACATTTTCCCTTTAAATTTATACTTCGCATCGCTCGGAATCATCGTTCACTGAAATGGAAAAAGTAATAAAGAGCATGAAAAGTTTTATATCGCGAATTTAGAGTTTGTACATCATAAATCACACGTCTCGGATACAGGGAGGTAATTTATTTCGGGAAAATTTATGACTGCTTAAAGATTCTTCCATGGTTCTGTTCCATTGAGTTATTAGTAGGCGAGAAAATGTTTATCCTGTGAACCACACAACTCGCGTATCTTAGTCGTCGCACGCGTACTATAACCTTCAGGATGAAAAAGCGACAAGCGGAAGAGCAAATATCCATATTGCTCACCAAGGAACCTCTCCTTAAATCAGTACGGCCTAACAGGAAACAGCAATACATCACAAAGACACGTGAATTAGACACGCGAAACATATAGGAATTCAAAATTGATGAAATAGACTCGAAATATAAAGAATGTGGAGATTTCCTTTAACTGGTGTGTTACAGTGGAAATCGGTTAACACAAACTATAAGCGGCCGACATTTTGCGATAACCGAACTTTGCGTTAACCGAACTCCTAACGAATGCCACAAATGGAAGTGTTAATTGTCACTTATAAATATACAAAACAATAAAAGAAACACAGAAGTACTAAGGATGGTCGGGGAGGAGAGGGTTTTGATTGAAGTAATTAAATGTCGACAGAGGTAATTGGTGGGTCAAATATTGAGAGGAGTGGAATTGCTAAAGAATGTAATTGAAGGTGGAATACAAGGTAAAATGCAGAGGATAAGGCAAAGACAAAAGTTGTTAGATTAGATAACGGGTGGGGTAAGTTACCAGGAGGTGAAGGAAATAGCAATGAGCCGGGAATAATGAGGCACATACACATACCGAAAGGTAGAAAAGTTACGTATTAGAAAATAGAATAATAATAATATTTATTTTTTCAATTAAATGAATTAAGCGAATTGATATAATCGAATGTCATAGTAAACGAAGGGAAGAAATGATTCGTTTTATATTATCCGATATTTCATCTTACCTGTTTTCTTTTTAACCGGTTCATAGCGTATCATAATTCGTCACGAGAATATTTTTTGTAAAAACCTAACTGTTTTTATGGTCGCCATCTTTCCTTCAATCCCGATTCCAATACAGACAACAATTTGCTTCACCCATGTCGAAATATCAATAATGCTTCATGGCATATGGAGAGTGTATGGGATATGAACCGAATACGTCCGCTGGTTTGGAAGAGGAGGTATAGTATAAAAGAACCGTGGAAATCGCTCCTCTCGGTAGAAGCAGTTTGGTAATGTAAACTTGAGCGATGAAATTCTTCTGTGGATATATATAACGCGGTGAATGAGCAAGTTTAAAAGGCTGAGATGAGGCGAGGGAAGGAAGAAGTCGGAAAGGAAACGTTAAGATAATGCGAAATACGTAGGATGAGAGTGGTGATAGTAGATAAGGAATGGGGAGTAGGATTGGTGGTGTCACGATGAAAAATACAAGAATGACGCGATGAAGAATGCTACGCGAAAGAGTCAGAAATAAATGTTGACTGCGGGTGGAGGCGGAGAGAGGACAAGCTGACAGATGGAATGAAAACCACGGAACATTTTGGCGCGTGAGAATAATTCTCGAGCGGGAATTTGTTTTTTTTTATTCGGGAATGAAATTCATCGAAGATTAAATTGCGGAAATTCACGTCTGGCCGGACAAGGACGCGTTTTAGCCAGTAAATGAAGAATTTCCAGTGAATTAAAAAGTTATTTTAAAAATGGCTCACTGCTGCTTCGGAAATACACGGAACTCGAAAAACGTCCTTATTTATCTGATTTTCTATATTTCTGCTTGTGACGGAGAGCAGTTTTTCCGTTGCAAATTTCACGAAACGCCTTATAATGAAAACATTGCGGTATCAGTGCCGAAAAGACTTAGAAGCAGACAGAAATATCGTTATGTTCGCTATATTGCTTTAGAAGATTTCTAAACTTCGAAATTGGCAAATAGCACACACTTCATCATTTGAAGGTACACGTGCGATGAGTTTTAAATAGTTTCAAGTCAAACATTTTGAAGCATAGCTAGATCGATCATTCTCTTGCATAGAGCTCGTCAAACTCTCAAAGTGGCTTTTTTGTGCTTTACTTTGGGCTAAAAAGATTTAACTTTAAATTTTACGCCAGAATTTCAGCAAAGAGATAAATTTTCACTACATTTTCACACTACTCATTTGACGTTGAGTGATAAACAAATGAAAAATGGGAAACAGTTCTTATTAAATGGGCTACCGGTAGTCAAGTGGGCGACGCGTTCCACTTCGATGAAAGCGGTCCCGGGTTCGATTCTCGGTGTGGGCCTACGTGCGAAATGACCTAAGCTGTTGAAGCACTTTTAACAATACTACTACTACCATAGCTTTTATTATGCATAACTCTAACTTTTATGATTTACAGATAAGTCGCATATAGACGTGTCCTATACTCGTATATAATTTTATCATACTCGTTGAATGCTTTAATGTAAATGATTAAAATCTTGCATTTTAAATCTTAAATGGTTAGTCGAATCTGTCAGATAATTTTGATAATGAATCGGGTGAAATTATTTACACTTTTATAAAATATTACGCAATTATTGTACAGTTTTTAGTTCGCTCATAATATTTTTAATTCGAAAATCTACAATCGAAGGAGTAAACAATTTTGTTACGGTAAGGCTTATTGAAAATAAACTAACTCTTACGCGAAACATTATGTGTTCATTTAATGAGGAAATTTAATGACTGTAAGAAATCATTTAGTTGGCCTGTTAAAGCACTGATGTGGAATTTAATTTTCAGCACAAATAGAAATTTTACATTTTATCAATGTTTTGGTTCTTGGAGCTTAATTGATTGATAGTAAATAGATTTGATGTCTTTCTAAAAACATCTTATTTTAGAGCTGATCAATTCTTTTTGACATGGTTTCAATTAATTTTGACAATGCTCCATTCTATTCTGACAACGAGTCATTTAATTTTGAGATGCATCAATCAGTTTTGACATCGAATCATTCACCCGTGCCAATGTTACGTTCATTCTCTTTCGGTTGAAAATTGGATAATTCTGCGAAGCGTGAGCGGAACAGGTATTCCAGCTTATTGAACTAGTGTTAATCAAGGACTCATCCCGATGTGCAGTTCTATGAACATAGAAAATAGTTCATAAGAACATTATACCTTGGATTTGTTTCAAAGCAGTTAGAAAACATGAGTTAGCTTATTACTCTAAGTAATTTTCAAAGTGACGGAAAAGTAGTGGGTAAAAGTTCTTATTACATGTTACAGCAACTTATTATGTGTTATAGCTACGAGTATTTCGAACCAAAATTGTTTATTTATTTTCTGTTAAAGCTTAGCAATTAACTTGGTTGATAGTAAAATGAAAGTTTACATATTGCTTATGAATACCAATTCGTCTTTATTCAAATATCATCGAAAAGAAACCAATCGAACATTTAAAGAAAGCTGAGGTTCGGGGAAACATCGAGTAATTAACATTCGGTGAGTGTTTACATGGATATATGGAAAAAAAGGAAATCAATTTTTCTAATGAGTCTTAAATATATTTGGCGCGCTCAGTTATGAACCGTAGACTAAAATACATAATTAGGAGATGCTACTTTCTCAATAATTTGTAGAATAATACTTATTATTTCAAAAAGCATCTATATATTATATTCAAGCATACGGGAAATAATTTTGTAACGATGATTGAAAAAAATTATACGGTTTATACATAAACTGACTATTTTACAGAAAGAAAGGATTTCAGTTGAATTAATTTTTTTATCGCTTTATATCTTCGCTTAGCCAGTAATTGGATTAGCTGCTTTTATTACTTTAACTGTTACTCAATGTATACTGAGTAAACGAGTACTTTGGTAATAGAGGGAGGTTCTCAGGAGCTATGGAGGGATATAATGATCACTGACGAAGATTCAGTGGGAAGATTGCCCGGCTTCTTCCTCAAAAGCTTTCTCGTTTAGGGAACCAGGGAGTCAGAGGTGGTGTGGGTGGGTTATACAGAAGGGGTTCAGGGACCGTATATATATAGAGGGTGCATAAGAACAAAGGAATGAGAGAGAACTGCTTTGGACGGGAAGAGGAAATGAAGAGGGGTGAAGAGGGCGTGGTGGGTGAGGAAATCTTTAGTAGAGTAAAGAGACGGAAAGCTGACGGAACGGACGGAGGTAAGGCGATGGGAACGTCGACGATTTAGGAGAGCGTTTTGGCTTTTGCGGAACCTTTTCGAGTGTCTTTGTTCCCAAAAGGAGTTTGTCGTCCATTTTGCAAATGGGCAACTCTCACCGTAAGCATGTGAGTGAATGGGATGGTTATTTTTTTTACCTCGCGGAATGGAATGATGAATGGGATTTTAATCACCTTGTATGCTTTTTACGCGCGAATTTTGCACATTTTGGAATATACTCTGCTATATTTCCGAGGTGTGTTGTTAATTCATTTGATGTATGGAAAACTATTACAACCACCTTATACTTTCCCAAGCGATCGGATAATACATTAGAAAAAATATTATGAGTATTTTGTAAGTGAAGGGATAGAAATAAATTTGCATATTTAGGCGTGTACATGGGATAATTCTCAAAGTAAAACGAGCATCTATCCGGAAGAGGAAAGAAGATGCGGGCTCGTATTCCGGTCAGACTTTTTTCACGTCTGTTTTTCCCTATTTTGTTTGGAACCGTAATCTTTTTATTTCATAATGTTCTTTTTCTGATTACTCTTATGAAAATGTATGTATAGTTGCTATGTCTATGAAATAATATATCTGTAGCATTATGTTTGCTTTTCAAATGTGATTAAACCTGCGTTTTCCTAAAAATCTAGGTATCTTTCAGTGGGCTTCTCAGGTTTTTCAGACTCCTCCCCTTATTTTCTTGTTGTGTATTATTTCCTAAGAGCAAACAGAGGTTTTTAAACCTAAGTAGTAGTTTTCTTCTGTGCCGTTTTCCAGTATCTTTTAAATTTCATATGACGAAGGGTTAGACGTAAGAAGAGACTCGATATATTCAATCTCGCCAGAATAAAGTCGCATTAGTATTATTATCATTATTATTTTGCAAGTATTCTAGCATGTATGCAAGCATAAAATATCCATTAGATGGAAGGGATATGTTATGGACTACAACTGTAGCACTCATCCTGCTTAGGAGATGTTAGCAATTGATTTAAAACCCTTAGACTTTGAATTAAGTATATCTGATTGAAGATTTTAATCCCTAAATACGGACTTGCGTATTTTAATTTCCAGAGGAGAAATAATTCTATTTACCTTCTATTGAAATTTTCATTGACATTAAAAGAGTAAAGTAAATCCCCTGCGAAACCTTTCTCTCCAGATTTTTCTGTAATGCAATTCCCTCTAATATTTAGTTATTCTCCATTCGAAATGAAGATTGAGTTGCGATTTTTTATCTTGAACGTAGATCAAAAGCTGTCATTTATATAAATTGGAAAGTTATTCAAAGTTATCCCCATGTGATAAGTTGGATGATAAATGAGCCTCCCCATCGATGTACGGTTTGACGAAGGACATCTTGAATTAGAAGACATGTTTACTGTGACGCATAAAAGGAAAATGACAAAATATCCTACCTTCTCTATTTTGCAGAAGACTATACATTTTGGTAAAATTTGTATTGATTTTTCTTATAATTCCTCAGTAGTTTATTTGAAAAGAAAGGGACACTCCAATATTTTTTTCTACGTAAGAGGAACTTGGGAATTTTCTCGTATCTGACCTTATATTTTTTTCAGATGGACCACAATTCGAGATCTATCGATCATCTCCCTCGACAACCTCTCTATTCTCCTCATTCATCACAGTCCACGGGTAATTTGGAATTGTATCGATTTCTTCCACTTCTTCAGAATATATTGCTTCCCCTTTTCTTCTTTCCTTATTCGTTGAGAGATTTTTTGAAAACTATAATCATGTTTCTTTATAGTTTTTAATTGCTTATGCTTTTTCGAAAGTTTTCATAAATCATCTTATGTAAACGAAAAGTCATTTATGATTTAGACTATTGTAACTGGCTACTCACGATGATTACGAATACTTATATAAATATTACTCCTAATAGTTTGATCAGAAAATTAACCTGAGATCAGAGGAAAAAAGTTTCATTGTTAGAACACAAATTTAGAACTTGACTTTTAAACCAATACTTAAATAAATATTCCTCCCAAGAAGGTAATTAAATGCTCTAAATACTATATGCATTAAGTAAAGCCTTCTACAGTTTCAATTCTTCAAGAAATTTATGTAAATAAATTTATATGGGAAATAATGATTAATGTTGTTGCTTGATTGACGTAGAAAAGGTTAGCAGTGCTAAAATGAAATCCTGTAATTTTTTCTAGGTTGTCTAAAACCTCAAAAAATCACGATTGGGTCCAATTTTAAAACATCATAACAGGAAAAATAAGTACATCTCATCTTCTGTCGAAATAAATGTTGCTATGAATCTCATTTGCTATCATAAATTTACGCAATAGTGCCACGTCTGATACATCGTACAGCTACCATCACATTTATATTTTCACTTTCGTTGCCATCTAAATCTGCAATATCACGTGTTCCGTAGATTAAATTGCCAAGACTCAAGGAGAAAAACACGCGCCCCCTCTGTAAATAGGTTGAAAAAAGGATAAAAGCCCTTTGTAGGAGCGTGTTTCGGCGGAGAAAGTGTTAAAAGGGAATGCAAAAAATCGCTCGGGGAAAAGGAAGAAGTAGGAATTTCAGCGACGAGCCACCTGCCTCGAAAAAGAGCGAAGTCGCATTATGTTGAGTGCGACTCTCAGGAATATGCATGAGGGCAATCCGTCTTTTTTATAACTGGATATTTTTGTTGCGTGTTTATTTTGCGAGGAGCTATCAGGTATCCGCGCGTGGGTTGCCGAAGGCGCCCACGATTGTGTTCGCTCCGGATTAGTTGATGGGGTGGGGAAGAATCTCCTTCCTCCGTGACGCGGTTGATAGATGAGATCGAGGCCAAACACTCGCACGCCGAGAGGGAAAAACTTGGAGCCCCCGCGAGAATCTTCGCTGGCGTACCCAAAAGTCACCTGAGTAGCAAACCAACTTCCTCGGGGTGATTACAGGAGAATTCCATTACGAGAGGCGTTTTGGGGAATGCCAAGGCTGAAGTGGAGTGAGTTCTGAGAAATTGTATGTTTGTTGTCGTTCTTTCGGTCAAGAGAGCTTTTGTTGTTTAAAGCTAACACAAGATCGATTGCCATATAACAACGGCGGGAGGTAAGTAGTTATAACGACTGGAATTGTACGTCAGCATCGATTAATTTTCGACGGTTTCCTCGATTTCTAAAGAGGATTACTTGGGAGATGGAGAGAAATCCATTAAAAACAGAGACAGCAAGAATGTTTGGTTTTGAGATGCTTGCTTATTGCTTCTCCCTAAAATTCTGGAAGCTTACGAAGTATATGAGTTCCAGCGACTAAATTCGGTACGCCATTCAATCTTGGGATGATGAAAGGATCGGAGCGTGGTTTTGGAACATTTTGCGTTGGAATGAAGTAAAAACACGCTGTCTGCTTTTTGGCAGACCTTTTAATCCATTAGACGGGATTGAGTTACTCTGTTTAATGTGCTATTTTCTATCCGTTTGTTTTCAACTTGTTGTAACGTTTCCAGCCTTCACTGTCTTCGTTCTTTAACATCATCCTTACTTGGACAGTTTGTTCAAATTAAAATTTCGGATAAATTACTCAAATTCAGGAAACTTCTAACCAAAGTTACAAAATATAATAAAAAGACCCGTAATCTAAGAAGAGATTGTTCTGCTTTGGGATATGAATTACTCTCCCGCCCAGCTATTGAGAGATACAGGTTCGTATCCCAACTTCTTCTGCCTTTGTTCTCTAAATCTAATTGTAAGACGTAGGACTGTGCCATCTTTCTAAAGAAAAGGAAATCTCTTTGGATAGAGCAATTTAATTTTACTTAAATATTTCATAGCATAAAGTGGCACTGTCATCAATAATGTTGAATATAATGGACATTTTGTAATTTAAGTTCTTCATTTTCAATTTCTCATCGTCGTTCACATTCACATTGAAGCACAGTAAGTGATAAGTGATAAGGATAAATTGTCAGAATTTCTGTGATGTGGAGTAGAAAAGTACGCAATTGCAGACCGAAATGGTCAAAAGCAGGATCTTATGGAGGACTTCCCTTAAAGAGGATGAGAGGTCCACTTGTCAAGCCCCTTGATGGAAATATTGGAGACATTTTGAAGCCTAAAAATTATGAGATGTTAGTTATAATAAGATTAGGAGGTTAAATTTGCAGATTCTGAAAAAAATCTCATTTGGTTTTCGCAACAGATGTGATTTGAGCAGAACTTTGATAAACGCGGTATCAAGGCAAGATGAAATCCCAGAACTAAGAATATTAGATTGGTGTGCATAGAAAAAGCGTTCGATGACGTTGTGGATCTCTGTATATTTCAACAAGAATGCATATAACGGCATCCTAGCTATCCAAAGATATTAAATGGACAGAAAGCGTTTCAACAACATGTTACATTGATCTCGAAGTTTGTAATTTGCGGATTACTTTCTCATTTATAGAGTTATGAAAGTGATGAATGATTGTAGAGACTTCCATTTCGATAGTCTATAAGGTCTTGAGTCCTAAGATGAGACTGAGACTAAAAAGTCTCTTCTTCCATCTAATCTGTCGTCATAAATAAAAGGAAATGAATGGCTAGTTCTTCTCAAGCAAATTGGATATTAACAAAGTCGAGTAAGTTTTAAGTAGTGCGAACTTTAATATTTGTGCTACATTGCTGGCGGTGTATCGGCGAAGAAGTATGGCAAAACTTTAAGAGCTACAATCTACAGCAACTTAAAGCGCAAAGTTCACGAACAGTATATTAAAAGCAATGCAGCTGATAAAGCAATGATAAAGAAAAAGAGATTAAAAACTTTTTATAATACGTCAGTGGAAATTCCAGCGTTTAAGTAAAATATAAAATATAAAAGTGATAGAATTCAGGAAACTGAGATAAGCCAGTTCACAAGTGCATGGTAACATTTTTAAAGGACAAATTCCGAGAAGCGGATTGAAAAAATAAAATAATTATAAAGTGGAATAGTTTACTAAATAGAAGTTTCGCATAAGTCTTTGCCCTATAATCATAAGATTTCCATTAAAATTGAGTGAACCTACTGGTGATGAAATGGATGGGGTGAGGGATGGCTTGGTATGGTAATTTACGGCGGGGACTCTATGGCTCCAGGAACCTCTCCGGTAGCCCCGGTTGGCTTTAAGGAACACTGAAAAATCTTATAATACATAATAGCATATAGATTGTATATCAGTGTTATTTTAGGTCTAAATAAATGTCATGTTTTTGAAATATATAATTAGGGTGTTATTATTTATTCAGTTACTACTTATACAACTCATGCCTTATAGGATGTAGATAAATAACATTGTAAAACCAAACGTTGGAACAAAATATAGCGTCGAAGTGTTAAGTAAGAATAAATATGTTCGCTCGTAAAGTTCACTTCAATATTAGGCTAGCCCTACTTACAGGTCTTAGGTATCGATAATTGATTCTAAGACCAGAAAAAATACCTGTAGAAAATAGTTATGCACCTTAATCTGAAGTTGACGTTAAATATACGCGTACTTTGGTTTAAGAATAAAATTGCTACTCTTTCTAAATGAGAAAGATATCGTTAATTTACTTATTTTCTGAAGTCGGCCCATTTTAATTTCAAAGAAAATATGTCGAAAGATAATTCCGCATAGACATCTCTGAATGAAATCTCTAAGTATCTTAATGGATATATTAATTAGTATTAAATAAAATTTACGTTATAAACTGAGACCGACAATGCTGCCATCTAACATTTCCCAACTCCCAAACAATTGAAAATTTCAGGAAAAAACCCATGGGATAGAGGAAGAAACAAACTCCCAATAGAGCTGCTTCATCTACGAGATGAATTTATCTCATGTAATCCGAAAATTTTAGATACAGCTGAATTCGCCATCGAAATTTCGATCAACCAGTCAGACTACTAATGGTGATTCAATTCGTCATTATTTTCTACTCGCTGCGAGCCCAGAGCCGGTCCGTGCGCGAAGGAAATTCGGTTATTATTTCTCGGAAAAACAAACGAGCGCGAATGAGCGCATGTACTTTTTTTCGATCGAGGAATCGAAAATCAGGGCGAGTGGATGTTCCGGTGGAATTGTATGCATTAGGGACGCTTCGCGGAAATAAAAACAGCGGCGGGCGGATAGTAGCGCCGAGTAGTCAAAGCGCCTATCTTTCGAATATGGGAGGGAATTGTGGGACAAGATGAATGAGCCTTGGAAGGAGAATGTTTAAGAGATGAGTGAAGAGAGGGAAGACGAGTGTGCGTGGGGAGGCCGTTTGGTCGTTCTTAGTTTCTCTGGAGACTCTCGGGATAGTGAGTGAGGGATTGGCTGTTGAGAAACAGACAGAGGCGGATGAGTGGTCGGACTCACGGGGAGTCCTTCATCTCCCCGGAATATGATGAATGCAAGTGCTGCGAGGAACATTGTCTCTCCGCTCGCTACGTACCACTTGAGTCTGAGGGCGGAATAAAAATGACGTGCGTTTGGCCTATTTTCGCGGGAAATTAACTAAATTAGCCACTTGAAACGCCTTTCGAGAGCAAATTATCTCTATTGATGGATGCCCTTAATTTTCACTAATGGAGGCTCGAATTCTAAAATCGTAAGTGGTGTTCTGGTTTATATGATAGGCACTTTTAAAAGCGATACACCCTATTTACGGCTTGTATCCTTGAAAATATCATCCGAACTTAACTACTTCAGCTTGCAATTTTTAGAAAACCCAGATGGGAACTAAAAAGAAATTAGAAAACAGTTATACTGGTGGTAATATGAAACGACGATTAAACACATTTAAAATCAGCTTAAATTTTGCCGTGCTTAATAATTTAATTAGCTTCAATATTTCACAGCGGTACTTAATTTCTTAACGTCAAGATTTGAAATATATGATTTGGCTTGCTGGAAACTGACAAAGCTTACAATAAAATCAAAGTACTTCGTTACTTCCACCAGATTTATAATACATCACCGGTATCTGGTAGAAGTTACGAAGGATTTTGATTCCTGTTTAAAATAAAACTTCACGTTATCACGGATTTCTACAATGCACGACCATCCATATTGATTACATCAGATGATACTAGTTTGAAAATGTGTAATTAATTGGTAGCACGATAAAAATATTGTGATAACTCATATTATGAAATCATTGAGATATTAGTATATGTATTTCGTGCTACTTTGATCAAGAAAATGAGTCATTCTGTTCCCAACATTCACGATATCCATAAAATTTTATTTATTTTAAACGAAGATAATTTTTTGCCACAGAATTTTAAAAGCGCTATTCGAATCAAAACATTACAGAAATGCATTTCTTTGGAATGTATGTGAAAAAGGCTCTATAAACTCTTAGTTCTTATTCCTCTCACATCCGCTCTTTAGCGCAAACTCAATTTCTTCCCAAGTTCTATACGAAGAGCAATTCTAAAAACAGCTTCAAATTCTGTTACTCTACCAATTCCCATTCAATAACGTGCCGAAGTACTCAATTTAAACCAAATTACCCTTTGAAAGCCTCGAGGGAAGAAAACCGATAAAGATGTACGGAGCGCCGTAATTGGAATGGCTAGCGATTCACACAGAGAAGGAAAGAAGATACAGAAATGGATGGAATTGGAAGGAACCGAAATAATAGAGAAGATGATTACGAGGGTAATGGACGAAACGGGAGGGGAGTTGCAACGATGGAGAGTGGGGAAGAGCCGAGGTAAACCAAAGGGAGAGGATATATGCCGTCGGGAAGCGGACATGCAATGTGTTCTGAATGGCCACCAGCGGTGAATGGAGACAGAAGATCCAGTCCATTGACAGTAGCGAAGGAAGCGAGGCGAAACGGAATCTCGGACAAGAGGGAAAAAGAGGCGAGGGGAAACAGATGAAGGAGAGTGGCGGAGGGAGAGGGACGTTTAATGAGGATGGCAAAAGAAGGAAAGGAGTAAGGGAATGGGAGAAAAATAGAGAAAAGGGAAATGGAGGGAGAAAGAAAATGGGTAGAATTATGGCAGGAAATGAAAGATAAAATGCAGAAAGGAAAGGAATAGAGAGAGAAGTATTTGAGCTTAAGTGATATAAGATGGATAGATGAAAAAGGACAAGAGAGGAGAGAATTAGGGAGAAAGGGTAGGGAAAAAAAAGATATATTATGGAGTGAAAATTCAGGTTATTATAACGAGAAGTCTAGGAAGAAAAGAAAGAGAGATGGTAGCAATGAAAATTGAAAAAAATACGGGACAGTTGAAAACATGGCATTCCGTCGGCTAAAAGGATGAGAGAGGTAAGATTTAAAATTTAACACAGAGTATTTTTTGTAAAACAACGTGACATAGATAAAGAAGAAAAATCGGAGGAAAAGAATAACCGGCAGAAGTTAAGAATGAAATATAACTAAAAGACACCATTGATGCGGTAAATGAAACAAAAATGTGGTAGAGGGAAAAGAGGAAATTCGAGAATATCACAGGAAAAGGCAATCACATGAAAGGGTGGAAATCGTCCGTTGTATTGGTAGCTAGTGGGGAGGGAAAGACGAGGGAGTGGTGTGCGTTTAAGCACACATCAGAGTGATAAGAGAGTGATTGCTGCTCATGATGTGCGATGGGGGATTGCCGAGATTTCTGGGAAGGATAGTGTATGGGTGGGACGGCGCTGCGGGAGATGTGGTCTGCGCTGGAGGGGTTGTGTAATTGAAGAGGTGTGGGTCGGCGAGTGTAAGTGGAAGGAATTGATTCTGCTGCTATTAATCTTAGCGATGACTGAATACCTTAGGAATTTCGAGAAGGGAAAGGAAGAGAGCTGCTGGGCATCGGCAAGCGAATACTAGTTCTTTGAGAATAACAGCGAACTTTGCTATTGCACACGATGGATACAGCAGTAGAAAAACCCAATCAAAATATTTAACATTAGTATATAAAATGAATTAATTTGAAATATTTTAAAAATCGATTGCTTTATACTTATAAATCACACATATATCAATAATTTCACTCTAACAACTACTTACAAGAGGCGAACGTGAAATGAGTTATAATGAGGATTGTAATACATTATGAGAAATTGATTCAATAATGAAAACGTGAAAATATATTTAGAAAGTTAGTTTTTATACATATTTCAAAAGAATTCTTTACATACCAATGCTCACACAAACATCCATACACTAGACAATAACAGTCGTGAGATTCAAAAATAAAGAAGTACGAACACACGACCAAAGAACCAGATCTTTCTACACACGACCATTTCCTAACCGGTAAAATCCGACTCTGTCCCATGACATTGGGGTTGGATCTACATATAAACACTATGTGTAATTAGCTTATTCTAATAAGAAGATGAATATGAACCATTATTATTATTATTTATAAGCCATAATTATATTAGCGGGATCTGCTAGTATATATAAAAAGCAAATGTCTGTCCGTTCCCCTGTTTATCTCAGAAACGGCTTGCGGCTAAACTTAGATATCTAAAGCAAACTGCATTGTGTTTCTACTATGCTGAAATACCCAGGAAAACAATTCTAATCTATGTAAAGGCCCGGGTTCGAACCCAGGAACCCATAATACGTTTCCATAAGACATGAACGTAAAGTACGTTTTCATGACTTGCAGAGGTTGTTTCTTT
>KZ308463.1:301157-357272 GCA_000376725.2 Ladona fulva | reverse complement strand
TATATATATATATAACTATCTGCATCTGATATATTGCGAATGAACATCGTCTATATAAGTACCTACTATGATGGGCTAAAGTTTTAACTATTAAAATAATCACATCTGAGCCTAAAAATGTTTCGACGTAGCTAAACTTAAATTAGAGGTTTTAAGACAGTATATTTCATAAATGCTGCTATTAATTTATGAAACTCGATTAAAGCGAATATTTCCGTTAATAAGGTAATATTTCCATTAATTTCCACGGTTAAATTTTCCTTGGGTGTTGAATTGGTAGACTTTATAGTCTCAATCTCGCCCTCACAAAGTTGTATTAGATCATTATCGAATGAACTATGATGATTAGACCCTTAACCCTTCAGTGGACAACCACTGTAGAAAGAGCACAATAACACATATGAGAGTCACAGAGAAAGTTTGGTAGATTGAAATGTTTTCATCAACATTCTGATTCATGTACTTAAATTCTAGATCGATAAATGAGTGTAAGATAATCTCTCTAATAGAAACTGCCTACATTTTTCAGGTGTCTTTATCAAGGATAAAGGAAAGGAAGGTAACTTAGTAGGTTGTAAAACCTACGAAAATCCCAAAGGAATAACAACCTGCCCGGAAAGTGGGAGACCTGGGTTCGAGTCCCAGTCGTGTCGCTATTTTTCACACTTGTTAGTCTTTATCAAGTTTTGAATCGGGCCGCCAATTGTAAACTAATATATGTTTTCAATTCTTGTTAATAAGTGAGGTAATAAAGTGGTAAACATCTGGTTTACATCTATTAAAATAAAAATCACAATGTGACTTATCTTTACCAGTTAAGTAAAGAATTCATTTGTATACATTAGTCTACATTTTTGTTGAAAGCTATAGCCATTTTGTTCAGAATGTAGTCTTAATTGATGCTTGGGAATGTTCGATCCTCGCGATTTTCCAGGAATTTCATCTGATCAAGATTGATAAGCATTTGACGAAGAAATAGAAGAAGATAAAGTAACTATAACAGTTTCTGGAGAGATCATCGTCGATACCGGAAGCTTTTTGGAATGAGAGTAACTTTCCTATTACACGATGGAAAAGCAGGTTTACTGCGGCAAAAGTTCTTGCTATATGCTAGTTCTACGAGTAAATGAATGCTTGGACACAGCGACTAACGTATTTACATTATGGTATTTTTCGAGAAATAATTAACCGCGGTTTCTGCCGGATCAGTCGGTCATAACTTCAAGGTAGGATAATGGGATAGGACCGAATGTGCGCACGAGGAAATTCAATGCTCACCCATGTTTAATGAGAAAAGAAAAGAGTCTGTCCAAACAGGTAACTCGCTGGCAAATAATTACGGTAAACGGCTTATGCTACGCGGAGAGAAATAGTTCTGCCTCGTCCCTCGCGACTGCGATCGCCGCTCTGAAACGTGTGCCTCCCTCGGGGAGAAAGGGAAAATCCCGAAAACAGATGACGAACGGCGGAACACCGAAAGAAAAAATGCACTTCCCGTCCTCCCACACTCAATTGGCACGTATTCGCTTAAGGAAATGGGATTGGCGTCTTACCAACTACATCTCGTCCATTTATGTACACCCACGAACGGAAAAAATGACTAAAAATAAAATCGCGCAAGAGACTGCATTTTCCCCGTATTCCTTCCGCCGAAGACACGTCCACTCGCGGAGAAAAAAACGAGTTTCACCTTCCCCAACTCGCTTCCTTTAAATACACAAGGGATATTCATCCAGACGAGCGCAAGAAAGATTCAAAAGAAAAACGGCGAGAGAAAAATGAATATCTCTTCCTACGAATAAAAAACTCGAAAACGGACCGCATAGCATTCCTTTACAGAATGCATGTCCCTCGGTACGTGACCGAAAGGACAATGAGAATGAAGAGGGAGCATATGTGTACAGAAGGAACAGTGGCGGGGGATAAATTGAACGGGAATTTCGCCGGGGGAGTAGAAGACTGAATGGATGGAGTGAGCGGAGAAACAGAAGGAAAAAGGAAGAGAACGTGAAATGGAAGGGGTAATGAGACGATGAAGGAGAGAAAGAGGAGGAAATAAGGGAAAACAGAAAGGAATTTGAGACTACCAGGCGCCAGAGAGAAGAGAGGAGGTTCACACAAAAGAAAAAAAGAGCGGGAAGTGTGAGAAGTGACAGGAAAAAGAAAAAGGCTGTAAAAGTTCGATATGTTACGTGTAAAATGTCACCATGGATGTTAAAAATATGAAAATATCGTTGATAACACAGTTTGTGATTTTCCTGTCAACTTTCATAGTCTGTTTAAATTCATATTTAAAAGGTAAGACGGGAATAATATCCCTTAAAAGTCTCCTGAGACGTTATAGTAGAAGACTATTATAATATTCTTTATCGCAGTGATGTCACGGAAATTCTTGATAGGGCTTCAATTCATACTACTCAGTAAGAATTAATATTTGATGAAATATCTGGGAACTCAACAGCAGCAAGAACTGAAAACAGCGATAATGAGGCTTGCTGCGATCTTAGACGAAAATAATAAATAAATATAAGAAATATTTTCACAAAGACTTCCTTTACAGAATGGAATTAAAGCACCTCCGTGACCGTAAATCGATAATATGTTATTAACGCTCAGTGAATTTGATTTTTATGATTGATCTCATAGCTGAAATCTATGATTACTCACAACTAAATGAAAATTAATGGCGTAGACAAGAATAATAAATAGCTAAACCATGAGATTTAAATAGTACGACAATCTCGTATATCATGCCTATTATAGATAAAGGTTTCTGATTAATCATAATTGTTATTTGTAAATATTACCGCATAAATAAGCTATACATCTCAGCATATACCTCAATTCTTTGATAAATGCAGAATACGGATATCGGCAGTACTAGATGTTTTCGCGAAACTGGAAAACGAATAACATTCTATGGGTTCGACAAAAATCTTTCACTTCAAACAGCCGGCGTATACGTAGGAACGGAAAAGTGCGGCTTTTTTAGGGAAGTGGAGAGGAAGTAAAGGAAGACACGTGGGAAAAGGTACAGGAACGGAGGAGACGTAAGGAAATATAGGTCGAGTGGGGAAATAACCTACGTAGAAGAGTAGTAAGAAAAAATAAAAAGGTTTATGCAACCCGCGACGATCATTGGCGTCAGCTTCGCATGCCCACGTGCCACAAGGGATGGAAGAGAGAGAGGAAGGGAGTGGAGAAGTGGGAGAGAGAGAGAGTAGGACCCCCCTTCTCGTCATCCATCTCCAGTCGATCTGCATGCATACTTCATGCTTTGCGCGCGGGGTGAATGGAGGAGGGCTAAAGACGACTGCCTGAGGGACGGAATAAAACATGACGAAATACCCTCCGCACTCCCATCCATCCATATCTTCGTTTTCTTCTCACAATGGCAAAACCTACGTTCTCCTCCCTCAGCTCCGCTCATGCCTGCCATACATTTCGATAAACAAAACTTTTTATGCATACCACAACTTTTTTCCCCACCTTATTTGTTTTCCTGAGATTGGCTTTTTCAGATTACGCGTCCGTATTAAAAGTGTGTTACGAAGACTCTGAATGCGTTCCTTAACGCTATGTGGAAGGAGCGGCTACGTCTCGACAGCGCTTGTTTTACGTTTTATAAAAGGTCAATCTCCATAAATTCGCTCCAAGTGACTCCCTCGATACGGAGAACGCGCGCTGACTCCAAACGTTCGCCTGAACGCTTTCTTATGTTCGCGCTATACTTTCCTCGGGTAGGAGATTTTTTTAAAGATGGAAAAAATTATCATACTGATCGGTTATATCCCGAGTGACCATTTTTTTGAGTAATGTGTCGAGGTCTGTGAAAGTTTTTCAACTGATACGCGGTCGATGGTTTTTGTAGTGACTCATTTCTACTAAATTTAGATTAGCCTAGTATTTTATGATTTGAAAGCCTATTTATGTTAAAGATAGATATGATTTAATTTTAAGTAACGTTTCATGATTCAGGGTGGTCGGGATGAATAAAAACTCATTAAATCAAATCGAAAATATAATCCTGCTCAATTGTACTTATAAAGAAAACTGACTATCACTGATTAATTTCCTCTTAAATGGCTTATTGGTTGCATTAATAACATTGTGAGATACATATTAATTTCTATGAAGAACGAATATATTTTGATAAATCGAAATATAAATCATAGAACCCATTAAAAAGTATGATACGTTAACTGGCTAGTCCGAAAATAATTGAAATTTCATAGGCAAGGTAAGGTGAATCTAACTGAAAATTCTTTTTATTCCCGGATCACTGCTATGTGGTAATTTATAAGAGGGTAAAATGCGTTTGATGGGTTCCTGACTCTTACTGTATACAAGCGAGTCAGGATTATGAACATAAACTCAGTGGGCTTTTGTCTGGTTAGTATTACTAGAATCTCTTATAAGAATAACTCAACAAACAAAACAACCAAATAAATAAACAAAGGGTTGCCAAGGCATGTGACAGCCGGTATTCAATGTCATTTTGCAGAGGAATTATATGCCGGAGTATTAAAAGTATAATAAGAAAAGGATGAAAAAATAATGACTCGATTTTTTGAGGGGATGGAGAAGACACTAAGTATATAATTGTTAAATAGATTATAATGTATTTAATGTTTAATTTTCTCGGAGGAATCACCTGGTATTATCGTAAATACATTATAATATTACTTTCTTTACATCTATGGTGCAATTTTTCTTTCACCTCTGAATACTCTCTATATAATGTCTCGAAAGCTTTGAATTCACTCGTTTGAGTTATATTTCCTCACTCTGAGCTTGTCAATGAGCTTAGCCCGAAACGGAACTTCGTAGTTTCAAATTCACTACATAAACTCGTTTGAGAGCTATAAATAAAGGAAAAATGCTCCGTTATTTATTTCCATCGCTTTTGAGACATACGGATCATCCGTTCAGTATCCCTTGATCCGGCAGACAGATGAAATTCCTTAAAACACGATCTATTATTCAAACTGCGATTCCGTGTCGTAGGGTCTATTTCCACACGTTTATTTCTCTCGCTGAATTGACGTCGCGGGCGTCTTCCTCTTCCCACCCGCATAAATCGCAGCGAGTAAAATAATGCCATTATCGTGATTTATACTGAACTTCAGAGGAAAACGTCCACTCTCGAAAATGATTTGAACCCATACCAAGTTGTCGAGTTAGTTTGAAGCATTGCTCCCAGTCGCACCTGGCAACCGCGCCGGAAGGGGATCGGGAAGGGGTAATACGGAGAAGTGAAAGGAAGATCTCAAAAGGAAGCAGAAGTGAAAGTGAGACGGAAAGCTATAAAACACTTGGAAAGAGAGGCACAGCAAAGAGAGACTCGTAAGGATGAAGGTATAAAAAGTAAACTGCCTAGGAGATGGGTCAGATAGGGGAGAAAATCGCTTCAGCTGTTTTATAAAGCGGTATAACATGTAATTTTATTTGACGCTGATCCACTCGAGAGTGCTGTGATGGATCCTTGGATTTCCGGAATCTCAAAGCAATCCTATACACGATTTGTGCTAAAATTTGGTGATATGTCGTAAATCTGTCACAATGGAGGAATTCCACTGGGTTTTCTTTTCGTCGAATAAACAATGTTTAATTAGGAAAACAAGAAGTACATTTTTATACAGGGATTAACAATCGCATGCTAAATATGTGTATAATTCATAAACCATTTTAAAGACAGCAAATTAGAGCTATCTGTCACGAGGAGTTATTATTCAACGAACCTAAATCGTTGCTTGGCCAACATGAGATTCTGAGAAAGATTTCGCTAGTAAAAATTAAGTAGTAATTTAACGAGTGTTCGATTGCCTTACGCTTGGATTTACCTTCAGTCCCTAGTTTCAGTGCATTAAACCTGTAGTTACTTAGAATTTATTTTATTACAATAAAAGCTTTTGCTTTGTTTTTTTAATGCTGGTATTTATGTGGACTAATTCTTACCATGGAATTTGCGTCTACTTTGACAAGCCAATTCTCCAACTGTTAAGATTCTAGTTACGAAGAATCTTTTACTTTATTCTCGCATCACTATTAAACAGATTGCGGTAATTGACTTAAATAGCAATAAATGCCAATAAAATTAAGTTTAAATTAGGAAAAGTAAACGGCGATGATTACAATATCATACTTAATTCTTTATCAACCATTAAAATAACTTTAATGTTCTCTAAATCAATGGTCGCCAACCAGTAGTTTGCGGATCACTTATTGTCCGTGAGAAACTTTTGGTGGTTTGGAATGGAAATTCGGACATCATATCCAATCATGTTCATTATAACCTTTCAGTTTTCTGAATGATATTCTTGTCATAGACACAGGCTAGAAGAGCGACAACAATCGCATTACAAAAAGCGATGAAATATTCATTTTATGCATTTTAGAAATTTACAAGAAACGTTATATTAGTGGTCCATGAGATTCAAATTTTTAATTTAGTGGTCCGTGAGGTCGAAAAGGGTGGCGTCTGCTGCTCTAAATATCAAATTCTCTCAAACACCTGATTTGTACTCAAATATCGATTACTAGTTTAACGATATCCTTAAGCAGTAATCCTATCATTCTGTTTTAAGGGCGCATTTTTTAACATCCAGTTTTATTTGTTTGCTTTATGGATCTTGGAACCTCAGGAGCTCCATAAAGTTGCAATGCCGTTATTGTTTTCAAGGTTCCATATTGAACATTAAGCGAACTCAAGAGGACGAAATTTACCACCTAGCCTCTGTCATAAAACGATTCTCATAAAAAGCAAAATTACCGTACGGAAGACAACCTTAATTTGCTTTTCATCGCGTGTTATAATATTAATTTAAGTGTTTGCTATTATTAAACTTCCAAGATATAACTGAATATTAATTTTAACCGCACTTTTACTGCCCATTTATCCCAATATGAGGAAAGATAATTAATCACTACACCTCAGAAAAATAACACTGCTAATATAAAAAAGATCTAGTGTTTTCCCGTCATCACTACATGATGACTACGATCGCTCTGAGCCGAATGGAAACCCGAGAGAGATTCCTGCACTGCTAATATAATAATAATAACTCGCATTCGGTTTTTCTTTCCGAAAGTGAAACAAAGAGTCCAATCTCAAGAATCCTCTCTCATCTACTACCTCGAAGAAAAGATAATGAAATTACAGATTTAATTATTTTTAAATCTCTTGGGAGAGAGTAGCAACCTTACTTTGATTAAATCTGTTTTTAAAACTTGGAGAAAAAGATTTCTTAGATATAGGTACTGTTTCAATTTCATATCCTTTTGCATATTTATGCAATGATCATCATACTCAACTCAATGCACTCTATGCCAAGAATAAGATCAGATTAAAGAAAAAGGTTTTACAAATCGTGTTCTTATCAATAAAAAATTGCAACCGAGCTGAGTTGTATTTCATTCTATGACATGAATAGTACACGATATATATTTAGAATAAATTGGTCTCTATGCTTGATTTCTGTCGGTGGGAAAAATAACATATTAAAGTATCTGATACTTTAATATGCTATAGTATAAAAATCTCATATCTTTAATAGGAAAATATAATATTTCCTCTATAAATAGCCGGTAGATCAAAATAGGCTAAATGTTACTTGGAGTGTGCTTAAGTAAAAACTGTAACGAGAGAGCATTCCAACAGGAGAAACGGAATCCTGATTCGTGTGAATGGAAGAGAGGGACATATGAAATTTTATTTCGAGCGTTTGAACTGGGAAGACTATAAATTATACATGGGTCTCGCGTACGGCGGCAAAAAATTCGTATATACGAGATCCTTTTACAGCTCTAAGAGGGTCCCGATTCCTTTGCCGCATTGGCAATATGAATAATATTAAGTCGTGTTCTTTGAAGATCTACTCGTATTTAAATTCACGAATATCTTCCGGTTGCATCCATACAAGAAATATATCTAAATAACTACAACGATTCAACCAGTATGTTCCTCATCTGTAGGTATATTTTAAGAGTGAGATTCTACTGGAACGTAAAATTTTGAACAGTCTATTTATCTTTTTGAATTTTTGGAATTTCTGAGTCAAGGATGGAATGTTAATTTTCTATCGTATGCATTTAAACAGAATTTAAACTGATGGTACTCTGCGATTTAGTTGTGTGGATGGGATGTATTTGAGTTTGCTTCGCATATAAAAAAGCATGGACTTTGGTGTTATTATAATATTATGGTTCAGAATTAAGAGTTCCTGATTTAAAATATTGCTATTTAAAATCTTAAAAGGGAATAATAAGGTTTGGTAGCAAATAGTGGTGGAGGGATGGCAAAAAGCGACTATCTTCCCGCAAAGAAAAAGTCCATTTTGTGTTGCCAATCCATTTATAAAATCCAAGAAATCCGCAAAACAAAGTATCATAGTAAACAAGTAAGATAAGCAAGGAAAAAAATTCGACAAAAACAAACATTTTATGATCTTGCTGTCCAAACATTTTTTTTTCAGGCGTAACGTTATGGCGTCTCATACCTTATGTACGAATGAATGAATTAACTCTTTATTAAGGCGAGGTTAGGCCAAGTTGGCCTCTCTTCCTTCTAACCTCAATTGTCAATATAAGTTAAATTTCATATTTAAAGTTTAAAGAAAAAATGCATCAACAACACAAAAATATTTGGGTTTTTTAGGAAGATCTCAACTGAAAGTTGAAGAAGACAAAAACCACACTGTACGGGAAAACACCTACAGAGAAGGAGGGTGAAAAAAAACAGCAAAAACACAGAGTACATAATAAAAACGGAAGACAAATTAGTAAAAATAAAAGAATACAAAAAACTATGAAAACCTTATAGTAAATGTAATAAAAGTATTCCATAATGATAAACATACACTATTTTGTAATTGAAATTAATGGCACAGTTCATGAATATACTTTAAATTAACATACATCTCGTACGTAGTCAAATGACACGCATGCATCGTGTACATAGTCAAATTGGATGCCAAAATCTGAACTTAATATAATTATGTCGTGTGTGTAGTCAAAATAAATATGTACATTGAAACCTTAACTTTGGTTATGCACGCAAGTTACGGTTGTGTTGTACATGTGTCATGATATATATATAATTATGTATGCTAACGCTAACGTTACACTTCATCAAAAAGCATTCGGTCCGATTGTCAGCCCACGGTTTTGACGGCCCACGGTCTAAAATTCGCCATAGAAACAAATAAAGAATAAATATCCGCGGTGAAGTGTAGAAGTCGCAATTTCTATTCCTACTGACTGACTGTTTGGATTTGGGACCATTTTTAGGCCAGATTTCATTTCATCACGACACGTAAGAGTTTCTGCGCTCTTCCAAAACATTTGGCAGTAAAAAAAGAAATAATCGGTATCTGCCCCCAGATCTTGTTATTACAGAGGTATTGTCAGCTTCATATCGCGCGGAATGATTGCTGTAGCCTATACGGCGAAAAAATGCCCTAACTGAACGTTTTTAAACCCTTTATCGCGGAATATTGACTAAAAAGTCATTCTTTAGCATCCGACGGGTCGCGGAATGCTCCTAAAACTGAAAGGGATGAAAACATTTCTTTCTCGGGAAACATTGATGGACACGCGCCAATAAAAATTAAAATTCATTATTTATCGCTTCGTGATTCGGACGGCTTTATTTTCACCCAGTTTTACTTTTTTCATCCCCGGAGTTATCGTCGAAAGCAATCGGCTGGTGTCGGGTGACTACATATGCCGCCAGAGAGAAAAAAATATATTCACATATTTGGGAACCACACGGCTCGGAAAAATGGTATATTTTCCTTTCGTGGATGGAAGCCAAATATACCGTAGGCGCGCTTGATGCGGATGGAGGCGGAATCTGGAGGAGAAAATACATATTTTTGAGAGATAAGGGTGAACTTACTTTCTGCCATGCAGCCTCGTAGCTCCACACGTAGGCAGACTGTTCGACGGTGCACGGAATAGGGTAGGATGCGCAGCTGGCTGGCAAACACCGGTGGCATCAGCCGGTGGCTCACCACTGTCGCCGTGTCGCTGTTGCCACTGAGGATCTGCTCGAACAAGAAAAGGCATACGTCATTCGAGTGGATAAAACTTGGCTTTACGTAGATTATGGCGGTCTATGGCGCAAAATGGGAGTTTTTGCCCTTTAGGGAAACCAAGAAAAACTTACCGAAACCGCCTAGATTTGTCCGTTGGCTCGTGAAAATGTAAAAGAAAGTTGAAAGAGTATAAACATTGGCTATAATTCATTCCCTTAAATTGGACATGGTGTTTTTTTTAACAATTTTCAAGTTAAATAAAATGATTTTTGTATTGTATGTTGTAAATGTCTAGAGGGAATCAGATAGTTGTGATATTTACACATTTGAGATATATCGTAGACAAATATTTTCTGCGATTGAGGGAAACTTAACTGAAGCTCTATGTATATGCTACATGTGAATGATTAGTGACAAATTTTTCATTATGCATAGCTAATATTTAATTGTTTTCAATACCTGTAGATTTTATAATATCTGCCAGAAGATGTAATAATTCTTCAGTTAAATTTTGTTCTGTGCCATCGGAGTTCTGTTATTATTAGTAATTAAGTATTGGTAGTGGATTCAACGATCTAAATCACGATGAACTTCAGATAGCATTCGTTCTCAGTCATTTGATTCCTGAACGAGTTGTACGGAAAATTTTCTTCCTCCCTTACGTCCTAGAAATTTTTTTTCCTCGCCAAACCCGTATGGAAGAAAAACCTACAAGAAATCACGCATTTCATAGCGCGAGGAGAAGCTTTCAATGATTCTTGAAGGAACCCACTTTGTAAGTGAAATAGCCTTTCAAAAATCCGCTCAGGCCATCAAAGAAAATCCCCCAACCCTTTGAGGGAGCGCGCTATGTTAAAGCTAGCGCCGAAGGCATAAAAATGGTAAAGTGCAGAGAGGAGAAGGACGAGGTGAGGGTAGGTTTGGAATATAGAGGGGAAGGGAGATGGGGGAGGAAACGAAGAAGTGGGGGATAACGGCAAACGCGCTACAGGAATTTCACGTTAAAGTTGGGCAGCTCTTTTCGCAGAGGTCACACGGCACTTCGCTTGCCTCGAGAGGGTCGCAGACAAGAGTGTTGGACTTGAAAAAAGAAAGTAGATAGAGGGGCTAAGAGGTGCAGAGAGAGGAGGCGACTGCTTCCCTTCGGAATAAATGAAAAGGCCAGACGGAGAGTCCCAGATCGTGTATGTCATACGCGTTAGTCCCTAAAGCACCCAGGAGGAACGTCTGAGGGCGGTCCAAGGTATGCACAAGATAGGGATGAGGGAGGGGAATAATGGAGAGTGGGAAGGGAGTTGGAGAGGCGGATGAGAATGGGAAATTTCCAAGTGGGAAACAGGAAGAGAGTTCTAAGGGATATAACGAGCTCAGAGAACTGAACGCTAGGGAGTGAGCCTGCGTATAAAGAATACATCACTAACCGAGATTAGAATTATGAGTGATGGATGTCGAAGGAAATGGACATACGTAAACACAATTTTAGAGCCATGGGGACGCCGATGAAAGGAATCGATTTCAGGCCAGCGGGATTTTTTTCTATCTCTCTCAATATTATCATAAAAACAACTCCAACCTTGACTTCTATCCAGAAAAAAACTGTCACTGATTACCGATTATCTAGTATACAGCATTATAATTATAATATCAGCTATTTTAGTGAATTCAACAAAGAAATCTCAATTCAGAATCAAAACTAAGGAAAATCTACAACGGCAATTATAATTGTAACTGGGAAACGTATCATCATAAGAAGCGGACCTTTAATTATAACAGCAATGGTTTAAAGTCCCGCAAAAATGTCGATATAAGATTAAGATACCAAACTAGACTTAGTCCACAAAAACGAAAAACACAACGGCCAGATTTGGCTAGATGATGAGGTGACCACTTCCAAACCGGTCGCGTTGTGTTTTTCTTTTTTGTGGGCTAACTCTAGTTTTGTATATTAATCTTATATTAAAATGTGATGATGTTCAACCAAATATCGTTAGACATGTCTCGTTAAACCGCAGAAGTTGTAATTATACCTATAAGAAAGGTTAGAAAACTCCGTTACTAATTGAAAATAATGCTGCAATTACTGGTCATGGTGTAGTAGTAGTATTGTTAAAAGTGCTTCGACAGCTGAGGTCATTTCGCACGTAGGCCCCCACCGGGAATCGAACCCGGGACCGCTTTCACAGAAGTCGAAAGCACTGCACACATTCCTATTTGGGAGCCCCAGGAGTAGTTGTCATGGGAGCCGAATATCACCGTCTATTTCACACTTTTGCTTCAACCATCCATCAGCTGCAAAGGAATTGTTTTATTTCTTGAAGTTGAAGCTTGACTTGAGTTGGAATTGAATCGACTCTTAGTGGATGGATGGTGGATTCAATACAGGATCTGATTATGACGAAGATGATAACGGTACTTCTGAGGTAGATGGTGTTATCTGAGCTGATCACTGTGGTTCACTAGATGAGCTATCTTTGATAATCAGCAGCGTCTTAGGAGACTTTTAAAAACTTAAAACTTAATTTCAATTTTCAAGTTTTAATTTTATTTTTGAAATAGCTCATAAATGCTATTTGAAGTAATTTTTGATTTCGAAATGAACAATATTAGAATATATATTTCCGGTAATATAATTTAGCAGGGCATAAGCACGGAAATTTGATTTAATTACGTATTACGTCGACATTATACTTCTTTGCTTAACTAGGGATATTTTGAATTCTCTGAAATACTGTACGGGGTATCTCCGGTAGCTCGACCACCAAGTCTTTTTTCTCTTACTTAATATATACTGTTGTAGACCTTATTACCGATAATCATCGAAGATTTATTTAACGGTTTTATAGGGAATTCTAGAGATTTATCAGGAGATACGATATTCCGTTTCCAACTGTGAAAGGTTTCAAATATCGGTAATTTGGAAAATCTAGTTTAAATTAAAGCATGAGGGAAAAGGTTTTGAAAGTTTTCATTTATTGCGTTTGTAATCCGAAGAAGATAAATAAAAACTTTTTGTATTGAAGAGTACGGAAGGTTTAATAATAATTCAACCACTTACAGGGAAAATAAAGACGAAAGGTTCAATTCATTTAGTATCACAGAAAATTTCTCCGAAGCCATACTGTCAACTTTTCCTTTGAAAAATAGTAGAATCAAATACCCGAGGACTGCAATGAATTGCTTAATCGCTATTCGCAGGAAATGTATTCATCTGAACTTTCTGGTTTATTACGATTAGATTCAGTTAGAGCTCACCTTCCTTCATTAATGCTTTTTCCAAGGAATAGGGTTATTTTAAGATCAAATTTTAGTATTTATATTGACGCAGTGGATAATCGTCTCAAACAGGACGATTAATTGTAGAAATCTGGTTGTGTTTTCATTAAAGAAAATGTTGTGGAAAAAGTAAAACGCCTCTCTTCGTTCCACGTGATATACGCAAGATCTCTCCTATTACTGCGAGCTTCAGTGTGGTATATCGTTTCTCTCCAACAAACTTAACCTTATAATAATCGTGACATTCAGCGCTTACATATCTCAGAATATGGTTTAAAATCGGCTACAAAATAAATCTTAAAATATTTCATCTATTACTTTGCCTTTGAATTCTAATGCACAATAGTTTAAATGAAATCGGAGTATCTAGAGATTTACTCTTCGGAATTATAAATAAATATTGGAAGGTTTTTATTGGGAAACATCATATGAAACGCGGGAAATGCAGGTCTTATTAAACTGAATTCAAAACAGCGGCATCTAAACATGCGAGGAATGTGACCTTCCAAAGGAATCTATAAATCTTGAATTTCATCTTCGCCCGCGGTTTTGTCGGAAAAAAGGAAAAAATATGGAATTCCCATATAAAGCAGGCGACAGAAGGATAGGAGCTATTAAGTAGAGCGGCAATGATTTATTTTTCGGAGCACTCACAGTCTTACAAAGGGAGCCAAGCGAGTGAACTCACAGAGATAACACGGTGCGCATATTACACGAGGCAGAGGATAAGGTGACGTATTTGATTTTACGTAGATGTAGTAGGAACAGGGTGGAGGTGGCTCCGAATATGGGCGTTATTAGGATGAAAGCATCGAACGGAGATAAATGAAAAAGACGCTCGAAAAGGAACCGTCGAAGAGAGAAATATGATAAAACGACGACATGAATAGGAAGTTCGGATGTACGGCTGAAAGAAATTGAGCTTCGGGTATTTTATTGAAAATATTAATAAAGCTAATTATGAAATAGATTTCGTAAAGTACGGTGGAGGGAAAGTGCTTTGAATAGAGGAACGGGCAGATATATTTAGATGAAGATCTAAATAAATACGATGTAAGCGGCTTTTCGGCGTGTGGCAGGATGTGTAGACACCAGGCGTTCGAACTGCATATTTAGCTTATTAATTTCGCGCTTCGTTAGTGGAAAATACGACTTATCCTTGTAAATATTTCCCTTATTTTACGCTCATTGTCGGATCGGCCAAAGTAGCACGGGGGTGGCATATTACTGGTTACTTCTTTTGTAAATGAACTTCCTCAAAATTTATAAAGCAATTGCAGCCTAGCTTCTAATCTTCATTCATACCCAACCTGCGTCTGAAAGAATTTGTGTAACGCTTGCTTTTCTATCGCATCACTTTTGGCACAACAACAACTGTCGACTACATTTACACTCACTCCACTATGGGTGGTGTTGACACAAGTGTTTTCTTTCGAAGAAATCTACCACAGAGCATAAACTTAAATATAGATCCAGTTCCAATTTTCGGACCACCTTTGAATATGACCTAAATCTTTTATAGAGAAATTTATCTATATATGGAATTCGGACCCAGAAAAAGAAAATAAATACCATAAGGGAAAGGAAAACGTGTTTGACTATGCATAAGGAAGATTGAGCCTCAAAACCTAAGAATAAACACATGCGAAAAACAACGACATGACTTGGTCTCGGACCCAGATCCCTCACTTTCCGGGCAGCTATTCTAACCATTAAACTACCATTCCTTGTCTCTTTCACATTTTCAAGGGAAAGTGATTCTATACGTTAAGAGAGAAATCAAAAATATATTAAAATTTCATGCCAGTGAAATGCGTAGAAGACTGTTGATGAAATTTAGAAAACATAATTTAAGATCATCTCTCCCACTGCGAGACATTCTCATGAAATACTTTGTCATGTTTCTTATTTCATTCAGAAAATTGGGTATCGAAGGCTGCTTATGAAAAATTAATATCGCTGAATTTATTGGCAGTAAACGGATAGTTTTACATCGAATTATTAGGATATTATTTTCAATTACACATTGAAATTTTGCCTAAGGTTCGGTGAGTGCTTTTACGCGTGCATAAATTACCTTTATTATCTTCTCTGCGAAAAAGTTCGTGATTATATCTGCTATAAAGTTTTCTAATTTTTCTCCTCTTTCTAGCATTATTCAGCCCATTTAATTATCTCGGTTTACAACCTAAAGATTTTATGGGCCCTTTCCGTCACAGTTTCCAAATTCATTTCCATCACATTTTAATTAACATTATCTTCTCAAATTCCATATCCCTTCTGCCTTCCTTTCTGAATTATTAGAAAGAAACGCAAGATTTCACATTACTGCTTTCTCACCCAAATCTCTTAAGCATTCGTATCCATCCTCAAGTTTGAGATTTTATTTTCATTAAAACCGAGTTTCTTTACATTTAGAGGAAAAGACATTTGCACCTTATTCCCCAAAAAAATCTGATACCGGAATGGCCACTATATCTTGTGGCCATGCATTCTTTTTCCATTTACAGGATTTGACCTCGCAGTTTTTCGAACTACATAACAGATGGGATAGCGATCAAAATACATTTAATTTCACGGAGAATATTTGCAAAGGAATCACTTAAAAATATTTCTTAACCCTACAAGGACACAGAAATTATCAGTGATCTACTGGTTGATAATAAGGCGTATGGGAAATTGCGGAAAGAAAAAGGAACCGAAGAAGAAAAAGGCGCGAAATGCTGTAAGGATGCTCCCGAAGCGAAAGGAATGGAACCAGGTCGGAGATGAGCAAGGAAAGAGGGTTTTAGGAGGGATGGGGGTTAAACCTTATGGGGAGAGACACAGGAATGGAAGACCACATAAATTCATTACCTTCCTCCCTTGTGAGTGTCTATCCATTACTACTACGCGCGCGCCACCCACTAATGGACTCTGCGGTTTTTTTCTTTCTCCCTCCTTGTGGCGAAAGCTTCCCCCTACATTCCCATCTTCATTCCTCTTTCACCCCCTCCCTTCTGGCACACACTATGTCCTTTTCCTTATTCATCTGCGACCCGCACCCTCTTACACCAGGAAAGTAACCGGTTTCGTCTCCAGTAAACGGAAGGATAGGCATGGCTATGGCCGGCCATTGGTTGATATCGCAACGTAATGACCAACAACAATCCAACGACCAATGGAAGATTCGCATTGCCGCCTCTTTATTTTCTTCACCTACTCCTGACCAAGACGTGGTTTATCCCTGTTACTTTCTACTTTGCTTCTCTCCCCTTTTCTTGGTCTGAGTCAGACGCAGACTTGCTGTGTGGGGAACTTTTCGATGTGTCGTCCTCTTGGGAGGAAGATCGGTCACGGACGGGCGTTTTCATCTTCCCAAAAAGAGGGCTACAGAATAGAAAAAGGGCCTTTTTTTCAATATAAATGCATAGGGGGACAATTATTTACTGAACTTAAAATTAATAAAATATATAAAAAATATTCACTATTGTTTAAAGATGAAAATATTTTATAAACTACCATGAACTTCCGTAGTTTCACTCTTCCTCAGCAAAAACTGCTTTTTAGTATTTTTTCATTCTTATCAAGCAAAATCTATCCCATTCTTATTTTTTTGATACGTCTCTTTCATTTTCCATTCCCCATATTCTCACTTTTTCGTTCTTATTTATTTTATCCTCAAACTGTTATGGTTATTTAATGTTAATTGTTATTTAATGGTTCTTCATAAGTTGTACCTGCGCTACAAAATATATAAAATCAAGAGGCATTAGTGTTCTCATCATACCTTCTTTTCCTATTTTTCAATGGGAAATAATTACAATAAAAACCTAAAGATAAATTTATTCATATATAATTTGTGAGAAATTTATCAAACTTTTGAGAGAAGTAGCTGTGAATAACACATCAACTGAAGCAAGTCCGTATAATAAACTGAAGGCGTCAAAACATTACAAGAGTAAAGTTGTTTACCAATTCTATATTTTCGTAATTGAGAAGGAATATTATCTAAAATGTTTAACTTGATTGCAAAAATATTATTTACCTTTAGTACAATAAATACTTAATTTAATTTAATTATTTTAATTAATTAGTTTAATTTTAGTTTACTTGTTTTTCGTTTCGAAAATAAAATTTATATCTTTTTCTATTCTGAATACCATTTATCACCTTCTAACATATTAGTCTTTCGATTCCCTAAACCAACATTATTTATGTTTCTGCGAAGAGATCATTTAAATACCCATAAAAACCTTATACATTTTATCTTTAGTAACATGGATTATGTCCACAAGATCTACAATGGGCGGGAAGTATCTAAGTATATGCTCATAAATGCATACGCACAATATCCGATTATATCTTTAATTTTTAAGTCATAAGCGTGATTGTAACTTGGAAATTGATAGAAATGTGCTTTAAGAGCTTACTTGAATGTAACCAAGTCATAAATGACGATAAAGGATATGAATAGAGCAAAAACTCCTTTTCCTAAAATGGACCCCCCAGATCTCCTTGTATTGTATTTTGCTTATGCGAATCGAGTTTTTATTATCTACCTAGAAACTCTATATAAACTTCTCCATTTCACAAACGGTGAACTTTCTTAAGAGGTACCGAATTTCCATTGAAAGCGAGCGGGTCCTCAAAGAGCTTATCCATGTTAAGACGCTCCCAATGATATTCGGATTCACTTTCGACTTTCTTTTAAGTGTCGCTATCGAATTTCATAACACACGCGCTCACTATATCCCTTTTGTTTTCTTCTTTTTTCCATCTCTCTCTCCTTTTGGATATTCAAATTCCATCTTGGGAATTGAATCACTTATGGAAATTTCTTATTTCCGCATCTCAGTCGCGCGTTGAAGACACCTTCTCGTCAGAAGAGAGGTGTCCACTATCTTATATTTTCGTGTCTATATTTACATATATGACATATTTCCTCTTGAAAAGGGTAAGAGCTCCCAGATTTTACAGCAGTACGTGTATATGATAGGGCAAACCGAATATTTTTTGGTATTTACGTCGAAAAAACATTCCCTAAAAACACTGCAATTTCGAGAATAAATTTATAACTATAGTATGTTGGCATATGGAGTACGTGAGACCCGAGGAAATAATTGAAATACTGTTACATACGTAGTGTTACACAATATTTTCACAAACAGATGTATGCGTATGAAAATATTTATCTTTACGACTCAATAAATGCAAAAATTATACAATATGTTATAAGTAATAGGTAGGTTTTGACTGCTAAAAATTAGGAGGGTTATATAACATTCGTCGCGTGAAACCCTTGTATGAGAAAAAGTATTACTACTTAATATTTTGCATTGAAAAATTATCAATTTTTAACAATGATAATGCAGCATTACCACTTGAAAGAGTACTGAATATCGTTATCAAGGTTTATGTGTTTCCAGCTTAAACGTAATTAAAACATGATTTCATGGTTCTGACGTTCTGTTTACATCTAATTCACGGTAAAGTTCGTTTATAAATCCTAGATTCTAATCTCATAAATCCTATTGTTATTTTTGAAAATTTAATTGCCCTTTATAATCTTTGTAACACTTAGAAACCTAGAATTATATTATTATGTCCGCTATTGAAGGTGGTTGCGAAGTGGAGTACATCTGCAAGAATATCCTTCATAATATTTTGTTTTCGTAAAATGTACGCTTTAACATAATCAGTATTTCAGTAAATAATCGTCGCCAGATTTCCACATAGCCACCTATCAGTACCCGCATTATATGGCATCATATGATAATAAAAGGTCTTCTGTAGATTAAGCTTCTTGAGAATTACTAGCATATTTTCTCTGTCGTCTCTAAAGATTCCGAACTTACTTTACAAATACTAATACTATAATATTTGTTTTTATAAGTTGCCGCAACTGTAGAAGGTACTGAAAATGTACTTCATTGGTTCGATTTCAAGATGTACCTTACATTGCAACGACGTGCCAGTAGTGATTTTGTGAAGTTGCTCCTTTCATCTTTCTGACAGCAACAGTCCCTTTCTCTAGCCTCATTCCATTCACCGCACTTTTCATGGCCATTGTCCGTGCCTCTTGCGGCTAACGCGTTGCATTCCGAAAATAGGTTCCCCGTTCTTTATGTTAGCGCTCAGAAAATAGGATTCCCTGAACAGTGACGGTCACTGTATAGCGTGACATTGAGGTCGCTATGAACAGTCAGATGTGTGCGTGTGGATGGTGCGATGGACGTAAATGGCAGCGCTAAAATGTTTAGGGAAAGAAAAATAGTGTTTTCGATGGCTTAGCGCACAATTTAGGAATTCTGTCTGAGGGAGAGAAAGTATGTGTGTACCATGAAAGGGGAAATAAACTGTTTCACGAAAAAGTTTCAGGCGGGCACCCGAAGGAATAATTGTCTTTCTGCGTCGAATAATTTTGATTTCAAACAAATTTGTTTCATAGTTTTAAATAAGAAAAATATGGAGGGAAAAACTGCATAAAGAACAAAATTTCCCCTGAATGTTCTATTTAAAAACAGCTTATAAATAATTCCCAGAATTAGTATAGATAACGAATGGTATTTGTCCTCATCAACATTTATTCCCTCTATGCGGCTTATGAGCATCTAATTGGGGTTTTAAACACCAATTAACCTGTTGTGAACCTATTTCTTTTACTTATTACGATCTTAGTTATATCTTTGAGGATACTGTGCTCATTATCTTCTTAAAAGATTTCTCATAATTGTAAGCATTAGCTACGAACATTTTCTTCGTAATATGATTTTATAGAACATTTCTCTCTACGCAAAGGGGAAAACAATTTCTCAGATACAAAGGATATATAAACAAAAGTAATAGGTTTGTTGTTTGGCATTCACACTGTCAATAGTATTCTCTATCAATTGCTTCGCATAAATTGTATAAATGCAAATTCGACTGAAGGACGAGTTACTTTGTGGTATTCCATGGCGGTAGGAAAATAAAAAAAAAACAGGAACAATTTTCTCTAGGGAACTAGATCCTATGTTTTATGAAGAAAAGAACTCTTCAAAAATTACACTCACTCAAATCAAAGGAACACGACTATTTCACTTGAAGATGATTATATGCTGAAACTAGTCGCGCTATTTTGATTTTTACATGTGGTATTTTTGCAGTCTCTCTTTATATTGAAAGAGGATTTAGTTTCCTATTGAAAAAGAAATAGAATCTATTTCTACATTTAAATAGAATGTAGTTTTCTAGTAAAGCGGATCATTATAACGTAATGTACGTGTGGATCATGTAAGTTTTACTAATGATATAATCGCCTAAATATGATTTGTAGGACGTTTCCCTAGCTAAACGTAACAGGGCCAAAACTTCTTATTGGAGGTTTCCCTTCGATCGAACACTTCTCTCAACATAGCAGAGCGAAAATAGCTGTAAAAGAAATGAAACATTTGGGTAAAAATTAAGCCTGAAATATAAATTTATGGAGGAATTTCATCAAATTAAGAAATCATAGTCTCAGATGGAATTGGAGACGCGGATACAGAAGGACGGATTACGAAAAGAAATGCGTAATACAAAGTTCAGGAAAACCAGTTTCTTTTCAGAAATAAAGTATGTACTATGACGCTGTCTGCTGAACCTTTCTTGATTTGATTCCCTTCTCCAGGCACCAGAGCGAAACAAAGAAGCATCCGATCCTCGAGTTGGAGGGAGAGTAAGAGGGTCGAACCTGTACATATTTTTCCACATTTCTTCCTCCCCTTCGGTGCATTTTTTATTTTCCATTCGGACCGTGTTATGTTTCCGACATCCCTTATCGTTACACAGAATCCTCCGGAGACGGAAGGGAAGAAATGGGTAGGCTAAGGAAATAGAAGGGGGAAATGCAGGGAAGGGAATGCTCCGAGGGAAGGATGACTAGGACAAAGTATAAATAAGGATTACGACGCTGCAGTAAAGGAGCCCTCGAGCAACAGGGAGAGATGGAGATGACAAGGGAAGGAAGGAGAAGAGAAGAAATAGCGGTGTACAAAAAGGGGAAGAAAACATAACCCATTATTGGGTATCCGGAGACGGAGCGCATTGAGGTGGATTTTGGATTATATGGCGGAAAGTTAGGGGAGAGTAAGCAGTGGTGGAAGGGGGATGGGGATTTAAAAGAGGGGTAAAGTACAGCGCTGGGAATAGAAAGTAGATTAGAGGGGAAGAATGGGGATGGAGGAATTAAGGGGTGATTAGGGAATGTAAGGAGGAGAGGGTTAAAGAATTGAAACGGATGGAGTTTTGAGGAGGATAAGGGAAAAGAATATGAATGGATAGTGGATTAGTGGCAAGGATTGGATGAGAAAAACGGGCTTATTTAGTGCAGAAGGAAAAGAATTTATAAAAGAAAACTTGGGCTGCCGTTAAATGGAAGGGATAAAAAACGGCGGCCCCTTGAAGAAGAGAGCCTATTTCACCCTCGCCGAGCCCCAAGTACATTTCTCTTACCGAAAATATTCAGCCTAACTTCCTCTCTCAAGTCACGGTCATAAAATTCTGAACTTCGAGTTTTCCAATTTTCAAAAGCAGCTATCGGAATATTGGTGCGTTATGATCAATACGTAGTAGCCTGAAGATGCAGAGTTCGGCTGGTTTATTAAGGAAACGATGTGGACCATTATCTATAATAGAGTAGGCGAACTATACGGACTATCATTTTTTTATGAAAAAACCCATTGGACATCAAATCATTTAAGTGCATTTACTGGCATGTGTTGAGTGAAAGTTGTGAATGAAAATAAAATAATAAGACCGGAATAGAGTAGTAGAAGATAATTTAAGAGTTTAAAAGAACCATTAGAAATGCTTTGGATTTCTGTAAGAAAAAATGAAATGAAAAATTAATTCACACAAAATATGAGTGAATTAAAGGTTTTTTTAATTTTTAAAATGTAAAGGTCGTATTTCTAGGAAGCGAGAAGAAAACAATTATGATGCAAGAGAAGAAATAACTGGGAGAATAAAATCAATTGAAACTTTCAGTGATTAAGGGGTGCCTTGTACCCCATGGACTATTCCTCAGATTTAGCTCCTCAATGCTTGTAGAAGGTTTGATATTCTCTAATAGGACAACTTTTATATCACGACATTGATGGAACTTTTTTGACTGTGAAGGAAGAAGCCTTCTAAAATAAATTTCCAATCCGACGCTAGATAGAGGAAAGCTGAAGTGAAACGAAATTAATATGATAATTGGAATTATAATAATCGTTTTGTCCTTAACCTGGTGCTATTACGTACTAATTCTAATTGGCAAACAGTTTAATATTGCAATTAACATAAATACCACTCACGAATGCACGAATAGGGTTTTTAGAGCGCAAGTATCATCTTCTGTTATAAAAAGTAAGTTTTCTTCACTTTTATTGTTACATTTTCGTTTATTTTATTTATTTGTGATATTTGTATATATTTAACTATTTTAATCATTGAACAAGCAATTTCAATGCTCACGAGATATGAGGGAAAGAGGAGTGCAAGAATGGATCATATATTATGAACTTGGTGTAGGAAAGAATTAAAAGGACTTATTCAGGATAGTGAATTTAACTATAACTATCATGTTCATATCGAAGGCCGATGGGGTAAACTTAAAAAATACTGTGAACACATATCACGAGAGGAATTTGAACCCCAGACCCGAGTGTTGGCGACTACCAATTCTTTTAGTGGTGGTCGGATGTTAGTGAAGGTAAATGGACTCAGGAATAGGTAATCTGATTGTATAAAGCGGAATTGTGGTTATGAGGTTTCACAGGCAACCTAAGTTCAAATGAGAAAATTCGGCTGTACCATTTCATCTACGTTTAGTTTCACTGTGGCGAGCTGCGGTGTTGCTTTTCACAGACGGACTTCCCTCGGACGGACTGATTTTCACATTCCATTTTTTTAAAGAAAAAATAAATAAGAAAATGTTAAAAATGATATCAAATACGTCTTCAGTAGTATTACAAAACTGAAAGCACATTTAAAACATTTGAGTGGCATTTAAACGTGAGTCCTCAATCTTTGACAATTCAGAATAAAGTTTAATGTCATGATAGATTTTCAAATATTCCTTATACACATAATTTTTTATTTTCATTAAACATGTTATTATTATTATATAATGCCATGGATGTTCCTCTTTATTCTTTTTGGCAAAGCATTTGGTTTTAGCATACTTTAATTAGACCTCATAACAGTAAAAGCTTGTAACCATGAAGAGTGAACTTTTCGGAAAATTTACACCTTAAGTTCTCTTCGAAAACATACCAATCTAAGAAAACATTTGATACGTGACGGACGTGGACATTTTACGAACTCTAATTTTACACTGCATATTCTTTTCTTTTTTTCTCTTTTAGATTTAAGCAAAATGGAAACCGTCAGAGAAATCAATCTGTTCACTTAATGATATTGACGTTTTGATCAATGCCATACATTTGGATTGTAGTAAATTTATTGCTGTGAATTCACACCAAATTACTAAGAAAGCGCCCTCCAAATTTAGAATTCCGAAAACTTTGAGAATCAGTTTCCTGGGTTGTTAAATGCTTTAGTTATTACGAGCAAGGAATCAAAATAGAGGCGATTATGTGATTTTTCAAACATTGTAAATTTACTCTCTCGAGCTCATCATCGCAAAAGGATGTGAGTGAACGGCTGGATTACCTACCGCAAAATGACCCTTTGAATAACGTGTGCGACACTATGCCGCTCTGCCGGCGGAGGGACTCTGTCATTATTGTGAGCAAGCTAGTTCGTGGCCGGTGAATGGAGTGCTCTCGACGGATTTATGCTTCAAAAAATATTATGAGTGGAGATAGAGGGTGAAAAAACTGAGTATTTTAAAAATTTAACGCTGCTATTCGTTTCCCCTCGCCTCCCGGTTCAGCCAGTGTAAGAGTCATCGCCCTTTGTTCTGTTTGAGTTGAAAAATGGCGGGACTGTAGAGGAACGGAATGCATTGGAGTTTCAATTGATACATGCCTATTTTATTGGATATGCCCTGCCAATCAGGTCGGCAAAACTTCATGCAGTCGGAAGGTGATATATTATGGCGGTATTCTGGTATTTTCATTTACGACGGATGAGTCAAATTTACTTCCGGAAAAAAGTCGTATAGAGAAAAGCTCGTATAGAGATAAGTGCTCTTTTCCCATTGACTTTTTTGTATTTTGAAGTGTCTTTGCAAGGTATTTGTAAGAATTTCAGTTTTGATTTCCATCGTTTAAAATGAGGAAGTCATCTCGTATATTCTGTAGTTGCTATGGTTTATATCTGAAAATACAACTGATTTAAAATGAGTAAAGAAGTGTTAAGGAGTAGAGCTGCTTTGTATCTGCGGTTTGTATGGTTAATAAAACGCTGAATCTCATCAACCTGCAGAGGATAAAGTGACGAATGGTTAAAGGAATCGATGATTAGGTTATTTATATAGCAACCCTTCAGTTGGAATAAATATAGGATCACATTTTTGTTAAAATGTGATCCTATATATATTTGCTATAGATAAGATTTCATTCCTTTTATAAACTTATTTTAATTTTTAATAAAAATTCGAATCCCAGTCCTATATTGTTTATACGGAATAATATTACACACACGTGAATTCGATTTTTTGTCGTTTGGAATGTTTTTGAGGTAACACACTAATAACTGCAACAGAAATCATCTTTCCATAAACAATGTTACCAATATAAGTGTATTTAAATCGCATTCGACAAAATGTTTTATTTTCGCTTACCGCCCTTAGAATATCAAAAGCGCGGCATGCTTGTTTTGAAGTAAGGTTACCTGCAGACCAAACAAAAAATAAAAAAGAGATACCAAACATAAAAAGGGAGCTTTATTGCTTTCCTAGCGTAGAAACGGCGGTGATAACGTTCTACTCGTCTTCTTTTTTTCTTATACCTCTCTCTATTCATGGAAATAGGTTTCTTACGAATTGATGAGGCATTTCCTCAGTCCCTGTGCCCTATAGAACCCTCCATCCTTCTCTTAAAAACATTTCCATGATCGTCCACAGAATGAAGCCTTTGTGAGTGGAGCTCAAGTGAAGATGTTCCGGAGAACACGAGGTGAGCACGACCCTAGATGATGTTCTGGATAACAACTTGTGAGTTTAGAAGATGGAGTTTTTTGAGTAAAAGTGTTGAGGTTTCATAAAAAAGAGTGGAAAGTTGGGTGAAAGAGAGAAAGGGCGGAGACAAACGACTTTGTTTGGATATAGATGTGGACTTGAGATTCCGCCTCGCGTTATGTCGCTCGAATGCCAGAAGTTTAAAGATAAAATATACTGCAGAAGTAATAAAAACTTGAATACTTTTAGGAGAGGGAAGTGGGAATGCGGAATCAGTAACTGTGGTGGTGGAAAATAACATCCTTTGAAGGCACCCTGCAAGAGAATGCTTGAAATACGTAACTCATAATGAATATCTAGTGCGGTAAAACTCACCGTTATTGGTGAAGCGGAATCTAAAAAAGAAAAATCAAGCAACGGCTCGGAGTCTGTAGTCTAAACAGATATAGAATAGATTTTAGCAAATTTGTATATTTTTTCCATCATTGATATTTTTCTCGTTCACATTTATAACTATAAAGTTAGTATCTTTCTAAGCCCGAGACCGAAGTGGATCTGATGAAAATGAATGAGAATAGAAATAATAAAAACTCCCTGAATATAATATGTTTATGCCTTAAATATACTATAAAGTTATAATAGGATAAGGCAATGGTGATGAAACAAGAATTAATGCGAAGAATACGTGTCCCAAAGGAACAGAAGCAGATACGTTGCCATTACAGATATTCTCTTATACGAGCATTAGTGGCCCCTGATATACACGGTATATCGTATACACGTATAACGACAGTGGGTTGAATAGATTTAAGAATTCATGCGGGAGATCGAGAGAGTAAAAGACTAAAATAGATGTTTAGACACACGGGAAGCAAATGCATATGTAAAAGATTAGAATTAACGGTTTACGGAGGGAGAATTTCGGGAAAACGAGGAAACGGGAAAAGGATGGGGAGGGAAAGGTGAAGAGGCAGAGAAAAGAATTATCCTAAAGGGACGAAAATGTATAGGAGCAGAAGAAATGAGATAGAGATCGCGAGGAAGGATTTAGACGCAGTGTTTTTGGGGCGAAAGGAGGAAGGGAGAAACGCGGGGGTGACTGATGGAGCCGCGAGACGCTAACTCAATGTTTTCCGTCGGGGGGCGTGGCATTCGGGGGCAAAGGATGTCGGGAGAGAAAAGGTGGGAGAGGAGAGGGGGAGGGTGGCAAGGGGTCGGAACCGGAGACCCCCGCGTTTCCCTGGATTGAATTCTTTATGGGTCCCTAAATTTTTTCCCTCCTCCGCTAATAAAACAATCTCCATACCAAACAGCCGCAGGGAGTGAGGCAACGCGGGTGAGAGGGAGGGAAGGAATGCAACGGGATATAGGAGAGGAATAGGGGAGGGAACAAGGTTAGAGAAAGGTTGGTCGGGGTAGTGAGGGGAGTGGAGGTGTTTCGTAGGGGGTGGCATAAAAGGGAATGGGCGAGGGGATGAAAGGGTGAATGTTGGCAAGGTGAGAGAGGGATGAATTTGTTCGGAGAACGAACGGGAGAGAATGTTAGTGTAGAAAAGTAATTAAAAGCGCACGGGTTCAAAATGGAGCAAAGGAGAGAGGGAGAGAAAGATCAAAGTGTCTGCAGCAATAGGATTGGATTCGGCGATACGTGAATGTATGTGCATTAAGAGATAAGAACTATTTTGAAAGCGAATGTGATGTGGGTGCTTCCAGCATAACGAAAAGTGCAACTGGTCTAAATGTCGTTTTGCAAATTATTATTTTTGCCTTTTTCTCTTAGCATCGAGGAATAGATTTTTAACTTCAGATACAGAAATAAACATAACGAAAAATAATACGTAGAACGCTTTTAAATAATTGGAGCCCCGTTCCTCTTTAATGGTGCATACCCGGCTGACCACAAGTTGTGTTTTTGAGCTTTCGACCCCGTCGTTACCGTTAAATATGTATTTTGTAGCGTATTTCATTACACTAAGATATCCTAACTTAAGAAAACTATTGATAGTATTATTTCGATGGAAGACCTTTTTGGTCTAAGAATGTGATAATAAGTTGATATAACACCGATAGAGAAGCAAGAATACGTAATATTTTATTTACTTTGTCGAAGCAATGTTTATCAAAGTATTCATGCAAACTAGGTTTGGAGTATCAGCATTGTTTTTTGTTCTCTTCCTCTATTTCTAAGATGGGATTATCATTAACATATGGCCCAGATTCTTTCAATGAATATCTTAATTGCTGTGACGAACACGTCCTTCGTGAATCTCCGGTAGAACTTGACCCGTTTTATTCCATTCTTCTAATGGAGAATATTTCGTTTTTACTAACTGTCATCAGACTATTATCAGTAAACCTGACATAAAGCTATGAATTTTCAAAACTCAGGATAACATCAGGGCTGCATGGAAAAGAACAGCTGAAAATGGGTCGCTATTCCCGGAGGGGGGGAAGATAATACCAAGAGAAAGCGACCAAAATAATTCTAATGCTTGGTTTCATTATTCCCTCCAATTATTCCGGTGATTATTTTCATCCAGAAAAATTTTCGCGTCATTTAGCGTCTTTACAAATTTACTTAGCGGAAATCCAGTGATTCCAAACTGATGAACTGGATAAGAAGAAACTCATTTGCGCGAAAATAAACCGTCGTTATATATTTTCTTAAGAGTATGTGACCTAGATTCACGTGCACGGACCCGAATATATTTCCTTCTTTTATGCATAATAAGAGCTATTCGTATACGATTCCACACATAGGTGCTGAAGAGAGAGAGAGTCACAGCGAATGTGGTTTTAATTTAGGATATCAAAGAAGAATAGAATTCATACATTTTTTGCAGCGGCAGACACGAGAAAAGCTTTTTTAGAGAAAAAATATGGCGAAAGAAGATGGGGAAGAGGAGGATTGGGGATGACTGCGATGGAGGAAGGTGAGTATACGTGTGTGTGGACGACGGCTCAACACGCCGTCAATATGGCCGTTGTACACAGCAACGGAGTCCAGAATTCCATTTGTGGAATTCGTGCGAGTGGAAGAAGGGGGTGGTGGTAGAGCAGTGGGATGAGAGGAGGTTAAAGGTTAGAAATGTAGGAAAGGAGACCTTTGGGCTTTGTGGTGCGCAATGTAAGCTGTCCTGAGTCAGAAATGGACTAAGATAGGCAAAGTAGTAGTGTAGTAAAGTTCGTAAAGAATGATTACGTCTGCTGTATATTATTTTTATTTAAATCGATGGCGATTATTATTTTGATTTAAATCCGCGAACTATACATGATAACAATAGGCTAAAAAAATAGTCCGAACGCCCGGTGTTTTCACCCCCTGCCACACGCCGTAAGGCGGCTTGCAGGGTATTTATGTAGATGTAGATGGCATTCCCTAAAAAAGACTTACTTCAGGGGTTTTATTACTCGTTTTTTGTTTTTCTTCTTATGCATGAATCTTCACGATAAGAGAAATAAATATGGTATTATTATTATATTAATTCTAACCATGTAACATACGCACATCTGTAGTGAACGTGTGAAAAGCATTAATGACCTTATAAAAAAGTTAAAAATGACAGACCGTAGTGTAAAAGTTCGGGATTTCTTCAATTTTACGAGAAGCAGAGAAAGTAACACGTTGAAGTCGAGTGAAATTTCTGTATTTCATACGCCATATTCATAATCTGAAATATTATGGAAGATGATTGCATTAGCGAGTGACACTTATTTACCGACAACGACCGACCGGAACATTTGACGGCGAACAAAAGCTAAATTAGTAAGCAAAAGATTATTATTAGAAAGCTAGCTATTTGGACTGATGATATCATTCTCCTGTCGGAATACAAATTAATTAGTTAATTAAATCAACTAATTTAACAACAGATTTAATAAATATTCTTTCATATGTTCGGTACCCTATCTGATTTAAGGGAAGAACAAGAAGGTCATCCTTTTATTTTGGTACATTTTCCGAATTAGACATGTAGGTAGAATGAAAGCATATTTTATTTTCAAGGAAATACAATACTATAGCACATATAATATATACAAAAATATAGCACGCTTAACATAGTTTTTATTATATGATATGTCTATTTCACACGGTTTGAATTGCTTATCTCTTAAATAGTATTTATCAAAGCAATCTTATTTGTAGCATAAAACTTTCAATTTATTTTAGATTGAAATGCTGTTGTATTTTGAGGTGCAAGTTTTCTGTTTATAACTTTCACTTAAGATAAATGAAAAAGTATCTACCATATGCATACTTTGAATCAATAATGAGTTTTGTTGAAATTTGGCACCTCTAAACAAAATAAAGTAAGAAATTCTTTAGACTCAAAAATTGTATTGATAAGATGAGGTTTTCAAGTTGATGAAATATTTTAATTCATGCTAGAAAAATACAAAGTGTTACTCCTTATTATGTACACTCGACGTAAGGAAAGTATGTGTTTAGAAATGATTACTAGTTTAGTAAATGGTCGAGTTGAAAAATTATAACAAACAGTTATAAATAGATGTAAAATCTATAAAATATAACTTCATATGTAATAACTCCTTCACGAGAAGTAAAATTTGGTTTTTATGCTCGATACTATTTAGGGATAAAAGAATTTTATTATTAAAAATAATCATTAATATACAAAACGACTACGAAATTATTTTTAAAATAAATAAATAATAAAGGAATGATTAGGCAGAATTAGGCAGGCGTAAAAGATATTGGAATAATTATGATATATAAAAGTACAATTGAATGATAAAAAAAACAGTTACTAGAAAAAACACTTTCCCTCGCAGCTAAGAACAGAAGTCTATCACTTTAGAGTCTATTAATTCCATATTTTTAAAGATTCAATGTAAATTTTCATAAAATTTAGATTAAACCATCAACATCAAAATTAGGAAAAAACGCCGTCTCATCTTAATTTAGTTGCAATTAATTGCGTGAATCAGGGTTTATTTATTCTTGTCGGAATATCAACATCGTGGATGCAATATTAAAATAAATGAAAATTAAAGCTGAGCATCTCGAAAATAATTTAAATGCGAATAATCCGAATTGTTGGAATAAAATGGAAAGTAAATTGTTTAGGAGATGTGTCAATGATAAATTCAAACTCGTCAGTTTAAAGTTCGACCTCATCTGAAAACGAGTACAATCAACTGAATATTCAATAGTTATCCTACTTTGAACGTTCAATAGTTATCTCATTAAGTAATAGTTAAATAAATATTATTGGCACTACAATAATCGTGAATTCGCAATGGAATGAATATTAATATTCTTTGTAAGTAATTATCGCTGAATTATATTTTCATTTTAAGGATTGATTTGTTTTATTGAGTTATTTGGACTTCATAGTTCTAAATAAATATCGAAAAATGTCCTCTTTATTATTAAAATAAGAATAATTTAATTTCCTCTTTATGAAGAAAATGTCCATATTTAGGTACCTACCAAAGACCGTATTCCTCTAAGAAATACCCAATTATTCGGTTAATATGTTAGGAGATCGTACAAAACCATAAAGGAGAATACGGTGATTTAATACAATCCTTAGAGATACTAATACTTAGTGATACAATTGCCAAGGTTTTCGGTATCCTGCGCATATTTTTAACTTCAATTAACGAGAGGAATAATTCTTTAAATAACTAGTTATTATAAGTAGTATTTTTACTAAGTCTGCGTCTCGTAATTATTTTCGTCGATCTTTTTTGATAACAAACATAGTCAATGTCAAAATCCTTGTGACGCGTGACTTATTAAATGCCTACTCTAATGTAAATACTATTTAGATAATATTCTCATGAATGATATTAATTAGCTACCTATATATAGTTAGAAACATCTTCTACAATTTTTTTAGCCCAAAAGTCTTCATATCCTAAAAAGTATCGTTTACAATTTAGTATATCTCGGAATTTCTTTTAACCATTAGTGCTGTAATAAAAGGTCCAAGAGACCAATAGGAAGTAAAAATTCTTTCACCATTTATTCCATCCAGAATAGTCATTATGCTTTTCATTGAGGGCGATATAAGGTTCGTGAAAGCTTAATTAAGATCATTGGCGATTAAGGGTGGAATATAAATCTAATAGGTTATTTGGTATAGCTTATGAATCCCATCAAAAATGAACATTTTAGAATCACAAACTATTACTGTCTATTTTATTTCAGACTCTTAGACAGTCAAAGGCATGACGTTTACTTCGCGTATCCAATTTATTGAAAATCATATTTTTAAGCCTATGCATGGGTTAAGGTAATTAATTAAATATTTTTGAAATTATTAAGAAGATGATGCAATTTCTCTGCCTGCTGTAAAAGTAGAACTGTCTGACCGGAAAAGGTTCGCGCACGTGAGTTTTTTCGCGGAAAGCCTGAAACGCAAGGAATTTTATTTCCGCCCGAAACTGTTTCGACGACATATTTCAAAAAAGCAACACGTAGCTGGACGACTCATAAAAAATCAAATTTATGGACTTCTGGCGGATGTTGTAAGTTCCAGATTACAAACTCGCTTCCCCCAAAAAACGCATAATGCTGCTCGAGGATTTCCAATTTCCTAACGTCCATGCGCTGTAAAAACAATCTGCGAAACAGTCGTATTTGCTTTTTCCATCTTCCTGCATTTTTTCTGCCCCTTCGGAGGAATTGAATAAAAACTGCATCTCTTTCCTTTTATTGCTGGCCATACATCACTATCTTCCACGCAACCGGCAGACGGCGCAAAGGACGGCTGCGGGAGAAGGGATGGGTCACGTGATATGGAGGTTGGAGAGGCCCGCGCATCTCGCGGTCTGCTCGCCAATAACACACGGCCAAAAGCAACCTCATTTATTCAAAGCGCCGAATGGAAAGGAGATTGCGTGGAGAGGAAAGTGAAAGAAGATGGAATAAAAAGGATCGGAGAAGATTCTTTATACAAGAATACACGGAAAATAAGAAGAACCCGTAGGGACGATTTTATTGTTAGAAATGTAAGCAATAATAAGAATATAAGAGTATTTTGATGTAACAACAAACAATGAGAACCCAATAACTAAAAAATCTAAAGTAACTTTAACGAAAGCAAAGACTCTTCATATTTCTCATTTGATAAAAAATTATTTTTTGATATCAAAAGGAATTGGTCCACCGAATTGGAAGATTATGAAGCGAGATGATGAAGATTGGCCATTCTTTCCTTTATTATTACTTTAACCCCGCGTTGATGGGTTTAAATAATTAAGGGGAAGAGCAGGAATCACAGCCAATCATTGTTAAAATTAGTTATTTTTCATTTTCAGTTTATTATTGTGATTATCCCTTAAAAATTCAGTTCCATTTGAGCTTTGTAAATGTTTAATAGCTCAGTCTTTTACTTATCGGCCATATCGACCCGCATGTCATAAGGGAATAAAGGGAGCGTGTTATGACGGGAGAAAATTGGTATTGCGAGACCGAGGAATCCGACGAAAAGATGGTATTTATAGTATTTACGCAGATGTCTCAAACAAGATTCATAATGAATCATTCATCGTATGTACATACATACACAAGTGCGCCTTAGTACATTAAAAAATATTCTTTTCAGTAAAACTTTACTTGAATTAAATGTTATTTAGAATTGGAACAAATCCTTGGAAGTACTGAAATTAATGATGATTTCGCTGATTGTAAGTTCTAATGATATGCTTACCGTAGACCGCATGTTTGCTCTAAAGTATATTATTATGTATAATATCTCAAGTATTAATATTTTGACTCAGCTTTCTTTCAGCAACTATTTTAATGCTCGATAGTGGTTTAATACTTAATGGGAAGCAAAAATAGGCACTGAAAAAGACTAATAAATCGTATAAAAATGTTAAATAAATTATCATGATGTTGATATTTCTGTTAATTACTCTCGAATTAACGAGTCTTTAATTTGACTTCGAAGTGCTAGTGGTAGTGCCGAATGACTATAGATCAGATGTATCCCTTTCATTTCTTTCTTTTATAAAATTTTAGAAGAACTCCCTAGGAAATTAAATGATGTCCTAACAACTTATGATTGATACGCAAGCTGTACATTGGTTTTAGATTAGAATGACCTTTTAAATTTCAATTCTCAATTAAATGAATACATAGTGTTTCGAGTTAATTGATATGATTATGCTAGTGAGGAGTATTGTTTGTGAATTTTAACAGAAGGAGATCTTACAGCTAACTTAGTTGAAGGTGATGAGAAATTTAAGATCTAGAAACACTTTGTACTTATTCTAGCTAACTATAAGAAACTCGTTATATATTCTGATTTACTAATGGAGTATCAAATATAAACTGTTTAATGATAGGGTTATAGCAAAGAATCCGGTAATTTCAAAGGGCAAAAATTGTCTCGATGAACTGTATTACGTGGAATGTCATTCCAAGAACAAGGTATTCTCAATCTTATGCATATCTAGGAGGGGACCAACGTCCGACCAATATAAGGAAGAGCTCCCCCAATTGAATGATCGGATTACCTTCTTCTAGTATCCGTCTTGTGTATGCATTTTTATAGGGAATAGAACTAGCTCCTTTACAGCAAACATTCAGGTTTAAATATATAGAGTATCCTCAAGGGTCTTCTTCTGCAGCTTTGAAGACGAAAAATTCTCGTGGATAAGCATCTCCACTTAAACGCGAGGAAATGTTTAAATAGCTCTTATCTTTAAAACACTTATAAATGTAAAATACAAGATCCTGGTTATGATATTGTGCGATCAGAATCTCTCCAAAAGGATTATGTATCTTTTAAAGTGAAATAGCTGAACTTTATTTCCGACTAAAATATTCCCAACGGCAACCGCATCACTTATCTCGACCTACTTCACCCAGCACGCACTTTCCCATCCATCCAATGCATTCACTGCTCTTACAGTCGATCCCGAGAGGAAACCCATCCAATGATGCAAACTGCCTTCGTCCTCCTCCTGGCTGCTTCACTGACGAATTTTTGATGCCCCTCCCTTTTACTGGCAGCCAGTTCAACCAACCACAGCGAGACCCGTGCCAAACCGACCGGTATTCTCGAACAAAAAGAACAGAAGAATATTTGGAATCGGTTGAGAGGATAATGGACGGAAAAATGAGGAGTGGATAGGATTTGGAATAGTGTGGAGGAGGGTCTTGGAAACTGAGCTTTGGATTGAAAATCGTGAGAATACAATGAATGAAATTTATATGGAATTAAAATGGGTTATAATAGATAAGTAGACAAAGAAAGAAGGTAAAATTATTCGCTAGAAAGAGCTGCATAAAATAATAAAAATATGCAATCAAATGGTAGCCTAAAGCACTTGAGAATATAACGTAAATTTGAAAGCCGTAAAATTTTGAAGTTTCGTAATGAAAGGAACGGTTAAAGAAGGTTTGGTTTCACGAGCAAACCGCAACGGAAATGGATAAGTCAACAACCCTGTTCCGGTGGAAGAATTGTATCAGAAATGGAAAGTATCAATACAGGAGAATACTCATAAAAGGGGTTTGCTGAAAAACTATCTCCGTGAGGTGAAAGGAGAGGAGGAGTAAAGCTGATTAAAGACACCAAAATAATGTGATTCATGACTTTGTAAAACCATCGATTGGGAATCAATTCACAAGTACTCAAGGGATACTCTTATTTCAATAGATGCTCACCTTTATCATATCAGAAATTTACCGGTGAAGGGAGTACTAAAATTTTTGACAACCTCGTAAGTATTCATAAGAAATAGCGGTTCTAAAAATTCCGAAAGGAGTAGAGAAGGAATGGAGAGAAATACTCAAATGTAGGTCGATGGACTGATTGAATGATTTACGCAATACGAACACTTGTGAAATATGATGTATTAATTAGGCGCGTAAAATAAGCACTCATAGAGGAATATTCTTGTAACTTAATGTATTGCCAAAGAAAAGACAATATATATAGTCAAAATGTATTTATTGTCAGACGGAACAGAAGTTGAAATCAGAAATAAAGTCTAATTACCGGCTTCCTTTCATTTTCTTCCATTCTTTCGTCTAGCCTATTCTATAAGGTATCTGTGAAAGTAGTAAAAAAGAATAAATGTGAATATCAACTATTTGAAACTTAAAACTTTGATTTAAAGTACAAATGAGCTTTATCAGGAGACATAATTCCCTTTTCTCCATTTCTAAATGCCAACAGAAATATATGCTAACGTTCTGTATAAAATATTTACCTTCAATTTAAAATATGATTTACAAGAGTTTCTGACCTTTTGTTCCGGAAAATAAAATTTTATTTCTATATTCTGTAAGATTTATGCTGAAATAAATCTTTTACACCAAGAAAATTTATAAAGAAAAAGAAAAAATGTAAAATTATCTCCATTTTCAGATTGCTAATAAGGGATGTAGAAACGTATGTACAAAATAGTTCATGTAAAATGCCTATTCCCTTTGTAAATTAAGATAGAAATCGATTTACTTAAATAGTATGTTTTAGAGGATTTGTCTTCGTCTTGAGAGGAATAAAGAGAAAGCTTTTTACCGCAAGAACCTCTATTTGTAATAAAATGTCATATGCTTATTTTAAGGAATAATTTTATTCTTATTATTTTATATCTTATATTAATTTTCCTGTTAATTGAACGACTTATTTCCTCAGAAGTAATCTATTTAGTATAGAATGCAAGAGGTATTGTTTGGCTTGGTAAATCTTAATAAATCATACTTGTTGCATTAGCAGCTAAAGTTATATACAGTCCATAGCTTGAGTGGAATATTTGGAAATGGTTCGACCCAAAGCGCTCTTTTTTCTTCCTAACAAAGAAAAATACAGAAAAAGAAGGATTCATATGGGAGAGGGTTTTAAACTAGAAGAGGATACCTCCAACGACACCGAAAAATCAACTCACGGATCTCAGAATCTTAGAAGCGAAAGAAGATCCTCAGGTTTGTCTCTCATTCATTTTTTGCCTGCTAAGAAGAATACGTTCACGTCTTTGTGAAGGAGCGCGATGCGGTGTTTCCGCAAAGTATCTCGAGTCAATTATGCATGCCTTTCATACATTTGGTAGAGGCAATTACTTACGTAGATTACGAAATTTAAAATTTAAGGAAAAAGTTCCACTCACCGTCGTTCTCGTTACTGGAGGATATATATGTTTTTTTGTCGAAAAAATTGCCTAATTAAGGTGTGGATGAAAAAAGGTGTGTGCTCGGATCGCTCACAATTATGTCTCCAGCTACGTCCACAGAAGGGTTTAAATTTTTCTTACTCTCGCACAAAAGAAAGACGAGAAGGACTGCCTACTGTGACCATGATTTTATAACGAGTGCGTTGGAGAAAAAAATGGGGTTCATTAGTGAAAGAGAGGACCTCGCTTAAGTTCGCGGGAAGAGGGCGTGTAGGATTGAATTCCTTTCTTTGACTCGAAATAAATAGGGGAGAATACCTGTTATTTTCTTCCTCGGAAATGAATGAACAGATGGATTAACAGATTACCGGAGCCACATTTGGAGTGGAGTAAGGGGGAAAAACATCCCTACTGTTTCAGTTAAACGAGGAGGAACTGTGATCAAGATATATTTCAGTTAAATTGCAGAAAAATCTTTACAATGAATTCTTTTCCCCAAATGGTTGTTGATGGGTGACTATGAGGAAATTTTAAATCGCAGCAATGAAGGAATCAGAAAGATCGTGCTTAATTACGTAAATTAGAAGAGTAATTACGAAAGTTCAATCTCAGCACCATAATAATATCCTCATTCCCCAAGGACATGAAAGTTGATATTGTAAATACTTTAATCACTTAAATCACACCAAAGGTAATTTAAAAATGGTTTATACTTACTTCAGATGAATATGGCAGTCATTTTTAAATGCTGTCAATGAGAAACTTAGGGTATCATTCTTTGTTCACACTCTGAAACATCTAAAAGCTCAATTATCTTCTGCGAGCGCTTAAGGAGTACGACCGCAAGTAATTTGCATAGATATTAAATCTTTATAGGTGCGGCATTGACAAATTTCAAGATGTCTAACGCCTTACCGTTTCATAGTTGGATTTGTTAAAATAACAGAAATTTTGTCGATTATCTATTAGTATTTACAACTAATAAATTATCGAATTAATTTCGGAGTGATATTCGAAGACCCACAGAGGGAAGACCAAGAGGCAGGCCTCATAAAAGATGGAGTGATAGAAGATCTGAGGAAAATGGGAGTCAGGAACTGGAGGGCCGTCGCTACTGATAGAAATGCCTGGAGAAGAGTTGTGAAGGAGGCCAAGGTCCACGGAGGACTGTAGCGCAAGAGGAAGAAGAATTCTTCATCGGAAAATTTAAATTTGTAGTAATTTTCAATTTTTGTCCTTAAGATAAAATTTTATCTTTTAGTTATTTCTGGCAGTAATTGCGAACGCAGTCGATGTAAACACGGAGGAAGGAATTTAAAATTATGAGCATGTTTCTTTATCAAAGTAAAGCATATCATGGGGTTAAATTAAAAACTCACCAGACTTCATAATATCCCGTAATTTATTTTAAGTAACCGAAAACCTTCTTTATTAACAAAAAACGAGTAAAGGATTAACGTATCGGTTAAAACATGAGAAACGTCTCACTGTCGAGGCAATACAGTCTCCTTGCAGCGGATTAAAACTCAGCCCAGCTCCTTCCATCAGTTAACGTGCCTGTGATTCCGTCAATCTTCTGAGAATCTGCTTTAATTAAATTTCAGGAAACCTCAGGGAGTGGAAGAGGGAGGAAGGCTGGATGGTGGCGGAATATGACGGCAGCAAACTCGGAAGACTCGTGTCGCATCACACACTATTGTGAAGGGTTTGAGACGGCGAACGGGCGAGGTTTTGCAAGATGACTGCTAGAGAGAGATTAATTGATGTAAATGATTCATGGGCTTAGGAGTGTCCGAAATATTTGTAGTTTATTTGGTGCTATGCGTTTTGCGAAAGGTTTTTCGTTCTCGAACCATACAAATTCCATTATTATATCACCACAACTGGTTTGATTGTTTCTAGATTGAAAATAAATTCCCATTTTCATAATAAGGAAGGTTGTGTGTACAATGCCTCAACCCCCAGCGTAACTGACTATAATAACTATATGAATGATGTTTATACACTGCGTTTTATGCGTATGTGTTGTATTACTGTAAGACTGTTGGATAAAAGGGATATACTCCATTACCATCCTTGTTAAATTTTCTTACCATAATTTACACGTGGGCTCCGGATAGCCAAGTGGGCTGCGCGTTCACCTTTGCAGTGGAAGCGCTCCCGGATTCAATTTCCGGTGGGGGCTCATATGCGCGAAATGACATTAGCGTCGAAGCACTTTTAACAATACTATTGTTGAGTATGATTCTTGGCAAATTCACATTTTTATAATAATTCCGTCAAATTTAAAAAATTTTCTCTTCCTGTAAAAATCAACAAACAAAATACAAGTATATATCTGATTGAAATAATTGGAAAAAGAGAGGAAACAACTCGAATAATTTCAGGAAATTTCAGTAACATATATTAATATTTACAAATATTAATTTAAGTATATTTTCAAAAACCGCGATGAGCTTCCTTACTTAGTGTCAAACTTATTATATAAACCATTTGAAAGAGTGAATTTTTAGTAAAAATAATTATTTTTACTGCAGACTTTCGAGTATTAAATGGTAACCACTTCCACCATAAGAGAAAGTTGCTGACTTTCTTATAGCTGGCATTATCTCGGACGAAGCAGAGTTCGTGGCAACTTTAACTTTGTAACCCTGAATAACTTATGTCTAAAATTTTGGACTGTTTATTTAAGGTGTTTAACTTGAGTTGCCATTTATTCATAAGATACCAAACTAAGTTACAAGGTTTACCTACTCAGCGAGTGCATCACAAACGAGATCGGAGGAAACGTGCATTTAAAGAACCCTTTAATATCAAATGACATGCATGTTCTTTGGTATATAACTGAGCATACAAGGGATTGAGACTTGTAATTACATACACTAAAAGAAAAAAAATATTAACGAGTTATATCCTATCGTAAGTAAGTTGCTATTATAACATCACAATCTAGCCTAGGATGTTAGTTTTGCTTTAATTATCGTCATCAATCTACAAATAATCCTCCAAATACAACTAAAAGGAATTTATTTATAAATATATCAATTAAAAGCAGCAATTGAACACACGGAGTGAATGTCTTTGGACATTAATGCATTAAAAACTTCCGCATTTCCCTTCATTAAATCCAACAGAAGCAATTTATCCTTTATGCGCCTGGAATACTCGCTTCGTCATAGTTGATTCCTTGCAATATTCTCTAATGCGAGTTCTAACGTGAGGAAAAAGGAATGCAAAAAAGGGCTGGAAAGTTTGATGAATGTCTCTCCTGATTCAAAGCCGCGGCTAGCCTTCCTCTGATATGAATATACGAGCAAAAACAGCAGCCATAGAGCGAGACTACTACCGCACTCATACGCGAGTCACCATAAAAGGGAAACGCAAGCATACACATTTAACGCCAGTGTCCACGCATAGAGGGCGTCGTTTCTTCTGGCTGCCAAACAGCTGCAAATCGCTTGGACGGTAAATTCTAGACGCCCTATCCGTCTCAATCTACGATACGCTGACTCGGCAAACCGATGTGAGCACCGCAATCAAAGCCGGTTATGAATTTTCACTAATATGTCCTGTTAAGGAGCAACAGGATAGCAAGCAGCTGATCTGAACCGCTTTGGTAAGGAGCCGACGCGTGCTTAGAGAAAGGGAACGGAGGAGAACGGGAGAGAAAACACTCCGGAGCAGTCCATGAAGGGGTTTCAGAGACGTGGGACGAGGGCAGACGCGGATTTTCTCCATCCGCATTTAATAATGTTCAGGTGTGTCCACATGCGTGATTTCTAGAAAGGAAGGGAGAATGTAGTCTCGAAGGCAGAATAGTTATTCGTGGGTGACGCATATTGGGATGGCACGAGGGTTGAACCTAATTTATAAAGAGCGTAAGAGAAAAGAAAAGTTGGGAAAGGGGTAAAAAATGTCGGGAGTAGTCTGTACGGGAGAGGGAATGCGAGTTTGCGGTTGGAGGGGAAGTCGGAAGAGGAAAGAGAGGATTAAAAGGTCTTAGGAAGGAACGCCCGGGGGTTAAGAAAGGGATGAAAACGAATTAATGGAGTATATCTTATTTGAGCGACGCCGTGAACGAAATGAGCCATTTCACTCTTTTTTTTCACTGACCTCGACGGGAATGACGTTTTTCGGATTTACATTTACATTTACTTCAGCCCTTTTCTAGTTGATTATTAGAATTAGGAAAAATCGGGAGCTGAAATAGCGGCGCAAGAACTTAGGATATTTAGGGTTTCTCATCTGTTTGCTGTTAGAGATTTCTTTGCACCTCCAACTTGTGGGAAGTAAGTAAAAAGAACTTAAAGAGTAACTACCGGCTTACCACAAACCCTCCTAATAGAATGCATTCTCTTATGAACGAGGCTCGGGCAGTAACGACAGCACATGAAGGATAATTAGATAAGGTGGACTTATTGCACTGTAGAACGATGGCGAGAAAAAACGATAATGAATTACAAAGTAGTTTAAGTGGTTTAGGTGGACTTATTGCACTGTAGAACGATGGCGAGAAAAAACGATAATGAATTACAAAGTAGTTTAAGTGGTTTAAGTTTAGAACGAGATAGAAGTTGACTAAATTCACGGAATAGAAAGTCAATGCTATTGTAATAAAGGCGACTGTAGTATCAAAGTTTCCCCAAGGAAGTATTTGAGCGTAAAAAAGGGCTCCGTAACAGGATATAGTATAAGAGAGAAAAGCTTGAATAGGATTAATAAGTTAGTTGTCAGCAAGGGTTAGTTTTAAGAAGTAACGACGAATAATAAGAATAGAATTTCTCAAAAAAATTGTATAAGTTATTAAAGTAAGGAGCTAAAAGAAATAAGAAAGAAGAAGCCAAAAGAAGCTTTCCGTGAAGAGGACAAAAAGGAAATGTGAAACCCTAAGATAGATAACGGATGACAAAGTTCAGCAATTTTATATTCTCCGCGATACGGAGAAAAGTGACGGACGACAGATAATATAATTATATAATTCATTATACTATGAATTCATTACTTATTTGCTTAGCTACAGTTGTAAACATTTCGGAAATGAAGAAATATTATCTTTTATCGCTATCCTATCGTAAGCATTATTCTTATCATAGAACCTTGCTATTTAGCGTTATGTAGCAAAGTCTGCGGTCCATATGCTTTTTCCTATCTTCATAAGTAATCACAATTTTCAATTAGAGCTTCTTGTATAAGTATGCGGATGTTTCCCAATATTTAGCTAATCCATTTATAGCACATTATTTTAAATTCTGTCATATTTCAAAAGAGTCATAAAAGCTGACAGAAATTTGTAACTCAAATGCATTACTTTATCTTTGAAGGAAAATTATACCGAAGTGTATTACTGAATTTTTATTTCTACTGAATCGTATTTACGATGCTGATATTGACATGTTTGAGTCGTTTCTGTTTCGGGAGTGAAGATATGTAAAACTCATTTCAATTCTATATTAAATGCTAGAAATGAGATCATTCTAAAGAAAATGAAACGAATCATTGAAATGGATGAGGGAAGAGGGCCGAAATCGTCATTATTATGGTTCACTGGTTCCCAATTAACTCACACCTGTCTTCGGAGGATTCATTGTACTTTGGGATCGCTAACGAGGTCGTCCTATGGTTCCGAGTTTACGATTTCCGCATCAGGAAAGATTAGAATGGTTTTAAGGATCGACCTCCGATGAGAGCTCGGGAACGCTCGAGTAAAGATACCAAGTTAATTCGTTCGGAAAATGCCGCTTGGTTTTTATTTTCTCAAACCCGTTTTCCCCTTCGATAAGCAAATTTCTGTCTTCGATATCATTTGGAGGAAATGATAAGTAATCTGCTGCGGTTCAATGACTCGCAGAATATTTAAAAGAAGAGTAAAGCAACCAATATGAACGTTAATTATCGACCGATAATTCGGTAAGCTGCATTGCGCTATAACCGCGAGAACGGTTTTAAATCTTCGATCAAAATCTACACTTATTTTGAAATCCTACCTTCTTTGCAATCGAAGTGATACGTGTTAACAGCTGAGTTAGCATTACAGTGAGTAATGTTGTTTCTTGCATACACCCTTTTGATAGCCCTTGTAACGAGGAAATGAAGATTTAAATGGATAATAATACAAAGTCTTGGCAAACTTTTAAAAGTAATACACCGTCCGTTCCGTTGAGCAGTTCATATCCTTACCAAGATAAATTTCTTAAACTTAATTCCTAGTGTGTCTGACCAAACCCTTACACCATTCTCATTCAAAGCCATCGCCGTATTTTACGATAAACTCTTTTATAACGGCGCTGAGATGGAATATAAATCCAAAATTAATCAACATCAGTTGGCAACATCTGCCCGCCAAAATGGCGACAAATCCGCCTCTGGTTATGAACTGCCGTCGAGAACCTAATAAAACCCCTCTCCTCTAATTAGCAGGATCTTTCTATAAAAGAATCTTCTCCGTAATAAAGGCAGAAATCAAACAATCGCCTCTTCCAAACGCGGTTAGGATGGGAACCCTTTTTTATTCACGGATTGGGGGAAGGCTTCCTTCTAAAAAAGGAGAAAAACTAAGTGATGAAAAAATCTCCTTCGGCGAAGGAAGGAATATGAGAAAAATTCAAAAGAACCGTTCTCCCGCTATTCCCTCGTCGATTCCGCGTGCTCCCTTGCATTCGCGACGACGCCCGCGAGCAGAAAATAACGCTCTTGAGGATAAAAAGGAAGGAGAAAATGTTGCGAGGAACATGAAGACACCACGACAGTGTGACTGAGGGTTCGAGGCACAAAGCTCAAGCGGGCAAAAAAAATCAGGCGATGTGAGAAACAACAAGGTGCGATAGGAAACGGAAAGAGGGAGGCGTTAAAGGCGGATACAAAAGAAAAAAACGGGAAAAGCGAAAGGGATTGTATTCGCATCGCGTCAGATCTCATCAGTAATGGCGAAATGGAAACTAAGCGTTCGCCGCGGCTTTATTTCACGGTCGAAAAACAGATACGCTACATTTTAGTATGTGACGTTTTCTCTCATTTTTGATTAATTCCTTCCATATAATCATTTCTCTGCAACTGCGATAAACATTTGTTTTTTAATCTTTCTGATAATTAGCTAACACGCAAGTGCTGATTTGCTCTATATCCTTTTCTAAGTAAAAGGCAGCAAATTCCAAGTAGGAGTATTTAAGAAGAATTTTGCACGGCGTGAAGTTTATGACACCGAATTTGTACTTAGTCGTTGTACTTTTAAACAGCCTTAAAGTGAAGATATTGGTGTGTTGGTTTATATTTTCCTCGCCTTGTAGAGTTACAGAAATGCTGTTCAATCCGATGGTGTATAACAACAATCAAACATTCTGAAAAATTATGCTAGATTTGTATTCAAATGGACTTAACTATAATGATAAATTTATATATTGCTCAAATAAATATTTAGCCCGGCGATATTCCTCACAAAGAAGATATATCTCACGTTTGAGTTACTGTACGTAGATTACAGTGAGTGCACTAGCGCTAATTTATTGGGAATCAGAATTCATGAGAACATTTATACCTCTCTGCTTCACTTGAAAATATTAACATTGTATTAGTGTAAAAGCACTGTCTTATTAACATAACTCCCCAACCTTATTTCTTCGAAAGCAAAGACTTTTGGTATAGTTAATATTATTCTTAACATTATACATTTTGTAGTCGATTGGTTTATCCTTCGCTTCGTGGAAGCTGCATACACATGTTGACGGAACCTAGCATATCCTTTCAAAATGAATGAAATTAGACATTTTACCGTTTATATGGTTCATAATAGTTAGTGAAGGCAGATGAAGGTTTACGAACCTTAATAAAATTTTTTCCTATTTCTTGTTTTGAAAAATATTTTAGGCATATTAGGTTGTTATCGCGCTAATACCAAGCTATTCTGTTTTCTTAATGTGCTTTTTGCTTGAGGTTCTCTATGAAAGGGAATGCGATATAGGGAGAGAGGTATAGAAGTAAAATTGAATAGGGAAGGAACAGCAAGGGGAGAACTGCAGAGGGGCGCATTATGAGGAGAGTCCTTAAAAAGGGGTTTTATTACATTGTGGTATTTGGAATCGTGGAAGGAATGACTGCGGGGGAGTTATAGAGACGGAGGATTTTGGAAAGACACGAATGTAGAGAATAGAACGCGCAGGCGTTTGTTTTTCGCTTTCGAAAAACTCTGTCCGGAACAGCACTTTGTGAAAATTCGCGAAAAATTTGAGTGGTTCCCTCATTTTTTGTTTCAAAATCCGAAAAAACTCATTGGGGGAATGGTGCATTATTTGATGAATCTGCGGAGAGAAAAAAAGGTGGTTTGAATTTCAAGTAGTGGGATGTGATAGGTGGAAATGAGAGAGTAAGATAGGGTTGGAGAGCGGAGGATGTTCACTGAACTGGAAGGAATTTTTTCTCTCGACTCTAATAACCAACTCGCACGAATGCATAACTTTATTTTACTGAATACGCTTGTGCGTAATCGAAACCCGCGATTGTGTGCGATTTCTACGTCAGTTTGCTCGCACACGTTGATCTCAATGCTCGGTTACTTATTGCTTTTTTGGATCACACGGTAACCGAAGCTCCAAAATGCTCTCCTCTCTCTCTTCTGCACCTCTCTTTGCAGTCAGACAGAGGCAGAAAATGTCACGCATTTCCAGAATAATTTATTTGCTTTTTGCCGCCGCGATAAATACTCAGAAGTGGTATGAACGGAAAGAAAACATCTACCACCATCCACTCTTTTTATGTGTGTTAATTCACTCCACTCTATCCATCCTCTTGAGTTAATGCTGCAAAAAATCTAATTTACGAAACCTCCCTCACTTGGCTCAGGTTAGCGTACCCGTTCCCACTCTAGAGGCACCTTCATTCAATTCCAGCAGTTTTGCTCATTGCCCCAACCTCTAAACGGCGCGCATGCAAAAAAATAAGGAAATTCATCGAGCGCTGAAAAACGCGCATAGGACACGGATGTATTCAAATACGAATACATTTCTGGTGAAGAGGTGACCGTATCGTCACACCGAAAGAAAGGAAGGGGAATGCAACATATCGCTGGAAGGAATAAATCACGTGATTAGAGTGGGCCCTAGCGACGCCGGGGAGCAGGAAGCTCACAGTGGACAGACTTTAGGGGGGAGGCAACTTCCCGTGGCGTCGCGCTGGTACACAACGGAAAAAAAGACGCATAGAGGGCGACCTAGGGATGGCGGAAGTGAGGGAAGGGAAGATGAATAACCTCTTGTCTGTCACGCTTACATGGGCCTCCCTTGGGTGGTTGTCTAAAGGGAGTCCGCCGAGCATCGGATGAGATAGGCTGAGAAGGTGGTGAGGATGCGACGTCCTTCTTAGAAGACGGTAAGAGGAGAGCGTTCTGCAAAAGGTGGCGGATGCTGACATGGAAAGGCGAGAGAAAGGGGAGAAAGCGGAGGGAGAGAGATAAGGGCGACGCGCTCGGGCTTTCTCTCGGTTAAGTCTGGACGGATAACTGGAGAGGATGTGGTTTAAAAGCGGGCACTACGACACCCCCTATCGTATTTTTTCGAGCCAATCTTCTCCGCACGATGACCTCGACTTCGTATCACCGCGGCTATCTACGCCGTGATTCATTTCGGGGAGATCTGGCGAATATATCTATCGCGCCCGAGCGTTTATCGGAAGTCTTTTTTATATTTATTTGGGGGATAGCGATTTAGGGGAGGGTGAGGACGGGAGGTGACGGCAGTAAAGGAAACGCGCGCTTTTTTTTTGGGTCGCTTTTTTGGGATCGAAGTTCGGAATGAATATGTTTTAGTTCTCCATTTACGCTTAGTACTTCGTAACTCGTCCTTTTATTTAATATTCGACGAGATGCTGATTTGATTGATTGATGAGAGTAAAATATTTTCATCTAAATTCCAATTGCTTGTCTTCATTTGCTCGGTGTTGGTTATTGAAAATGAGTACAGAGTGTATGGAGCTTCACCGACTTAAACTGCTCTGTTTTGTGGAAAGATAACACCTTCTTCAAGCATCCTTAGTATGCTTAAAATCGTGTAGATTACGATACGGTCGAACGGTCTTAACTTCGAAATTAAATTCAAATGAACATGAGGAATCATTCAAGGCCTTGCTATAAATTAATAAATTGAATAAATCACTAGGAGAGCTGATAGCCTTTGCTTACTTGAAGTAATTTTTCCTCGAACTGAATTTAGACGTTTTTAAATTTTCTCAAATGAGGTAGTTGATGATAGTGTAAATAAAGCAAAACCAAACATTATTTCTTTTATCAGAAATTATTCCACACACCTCGACATATCTGAGGGTGAAATAGTGAATATATTTTACTCTTTCTGATAAAATGATCCATTGAGAAAAATATGTCATTCGTCAAATTTCACGTTTGTTGGTACGATAAAAACTTTTTAGAATAAACATCATAATTTTTAGCTATTCTGTACTTAAAAGAAACTCATTTGAAAATAGTTACCCCATAGAAACCAGCAGAAATGTACTTATATATATAGATAATTGTTTCCTCCTAATTAGGCTTTAGGAAGAAATTAATTAAGTATTTTTGCTGTCCATTTTGCTGAACCATTCGCATTTCAAATCAATTTCGTTTAACTTTTAATTTTTTTCTACCTGTAGAAAGAATAGCATGTGCTTTACATGAATTTCTGCATTTGCTTTGATTTTGGACAGTCTGAATTTCTGGAGAGTCAAAATAGTACTAGCTAGGGATTTTTGCTTCTTGGCACAACGTTCATCTACAATAATTAAGATATCGTTTACTTTCTTTGAGGATATATCAGATTGGACCTATATTCATGTTATTTGCTTTCAAAGTGTTAATTAGGAGATTACGTAGAATTACAGATGTAAGACAGCAGTTCTGTGCTCTTAAATTAATATTCAGGAGTTTAAATTCAATCGAAGTTAATTTGAGAATTTTGTGGTAATAATAGGATATAATTAACCATAAGTAGTTTTAATGGAATCGTTGAATGCTTTACGTATGTCTATGCGAGGAGATTGGGTTTTAAATGTCGATTCAACCGCATATTTTTACTAATTTTTCTTACGAAACTTTAAACTCATTTTACGGCACGAAATTTTAAACGCCTTTTTATCATATGCCTAGAAGCAACTGAAGTTGATCTTCTTAAGTTTTGTGAATATAATCAAAGGAAAGTTTGAAGTCTAGAAAAAAATCGCTCATTTTTAGAAATTCCCGTACATGAGTACACTTCAATTCGTTTTAGACGCAGGTATTGGATTATAAAAATTTATAGACACAAATCGTTAGTAATATAGCTTTAAAATCTTTGTATATGATGTCGATTCATCCTTGTTCACGAATTTTAAAATATTGATTGTTAACCATCATAATTGAACGGGTTTTATATTGTTTTGGAAAAATACTATTTTGTCACATTCTTTCACCAAACCTTACACAATGGCGTTGAATAGGCTTTCGTGTTTTGTTTCCATTACGTAGTAACTAAATTACAGTGTCCAGCTAATTACGTCAATCAAGAACGTTCTACAGAGACAAAGCGACTAATTCCCTTTAAATTCCGAATTACGACTTTTGACGGCTGCTAAACACTCAATGGGAGGTGAAAATAACATTAGGGTAGGGAGATGATCAGTAGCAGCCGTAATCAAATCTTTTCAAAGAGAGTTGCAAAAAGCGATATCCACATCACAGAAATATTACATCGAAAAAAATGGATGATACCACCATTTGGATGGTTTTGATCATAGTTTATCCCCCACGAAAGAGCGCAATTTACTGCGCATCCTTTACCGCCGATCCTTGTGTCAATCCGTCCCAGGCTTTATCGAGGACGGAAGAAACGATCGGGCAAATAGCGCACGTTCGCCTATGCCCCGCAAACATTGATGGCAAAAATTAGATGAAGCTCTCGGTCGGCAGAGCGCATTCCGCCGTAACAGAGTTAGTCCTATCGGGCGTTGAGTTCAGTGCCGTTAACGTTCCATGATCGGAGTGGTGATGGAGATGCCCGTATATTTGGCCCGCTCGCATCAACCGCAGCATATAGAAGAATGGAACACACGGCTAATCAGAGCGTGGCCCTCTTCACGGGGATCGATACGCCCGCATAATAAAATCTTCGACCTTATTAATGGCGCCCTCTCTAAAAAGCTATCCACTGTTTAGTTTTCCACGGAGGAAATGAAAGATAAAAACGACAGATCAGCTATCAATTAACGATGCTCTTCGACTCCATGAATATGCATCGTGGGGATTTGAAGAGGGTATTATATGAGGATACTTTTTATTTGAAGCACCTGGGGATTAGATGCAAAGATGTTTTGGAACGAAACAAAGGCTCCGGGCCACTTTTTCGTGATGAGATAGTGAAGGGTAATTTTTATTTTCATGCGTAATAATAATTTAACATAATAACACTTATTAGTTTGGTTTTAACCCCTCGCTAAACCCAGCTAATCTTCCAAAATAAAATTCTCTTATGCCTAATGATGCTCAGGAGTCTTAACTGGTAAGTAGTCAGGTTTTATTTTGTTCAGTAGAGAATACTAGGTACCAAGATTACTCTGGATTTTAGTTTCCTTCCTAAAAATTTAATTTCTTTAATAGATCATATCCTCTCGCTAATATCCTTAAATCCGACTTACTACCGTAATAAAAAAAACTGAAGGGATTGAGGCTGAGAGGCTATTGAAGAATTACATTTCTCTTATTATTATTTCAGGCACAGCGTGCTGAAATTTAGTTTCAAAAGCTTACTTAGACCCTGTAAATGCAGTACGAGAAAATCGGAAAGCTTCTTCAATGCGTTCTCAAAATTCGGGCAGGAAATAAAGTTACTTTTAAGATTAAACATACCTCGAATTTGTGCAGCTATATATTTTACTAGCAAATGGGAATATGAATATCAACACTTTCAAATGCTATTGTCGTATGGTGGTCTACGAAATTTACTCCAATCCTTGAACCATAATCACAAAACTCCAAAATTTAAATCTAAATCGGTGTTCATGCCAACATTAGGACAAAGTGCCTCTATTGCACAAATCCGGCATTTATCAGATCACTTGCATTGACTATGGTCTTAAATACATTGGGCAAACTAGAAGAAGAGTCATCACAAGGTTCAACGAACATTTAGCTCATTTTAAAGCAGATCCTCTAATTCTAGTGTGGCCAAGCATATGGTTGAGCACATAAGCACATAATTTTAGTGGCTGATTTAAAGTTAATTTGCAATATTAATTCCGGTTTTAATTCTTGGGAGAATCTATACATTTACAAAAATCGTAATGATTTCATGAACACCGATTCAGATTTTGATAAGAAATCATATTGGCTGCTGGATTCCGCTGTTTCTCATCTTTTCACATCATTCGCCCTCTGCCCCAAACGATTCTCTCATTGAGAGCAAAATGCGCATCGGTTTCTCCTTAGTTTTGGTGGATTTTTGGAGTTTTGTGACTCTTGTTCACGACTTGCCATCAGCTGTACATCTTACTTGAACTCCAATCCTTATATCCTCGTTTAAATTTCAATTGAATTTATCGGTAACGATAATCTCCATAAGTTAAATCTTAGGTATTTTGAATAACTTTGTCAAATAAAGGAAAATCATTTTTTAAATGAAGTTTATTCTTCACGATTTTATCAATTTTTACATATGCATAACAAATTAAGGTTTCGGAGGGTATAAAAGACTATCATTTTATTCTACTATAAATATGTCTTCATCTATGTCTTCATTTACAGTACATTTATAAAATGTTGTTCTTTTACTTATTAACAGTATCATCAGTGATCGATTCTATTCTAAGTAAGTTGTTAAATGTCTTCAAATTATATACTCCAGAATGACTAAAGAAAAGGAAAAAATAATTAATTTAACGCTGTCGTACTTTGAACTGGTATTTTCTTGTAAATTATAGTTTTCATAATGGCATTCCTTCATTAAGCAGTTACCGTAACAAATTAGCCAAATTCCTTCCTTCTCTAACTGATTCGGTAAATTTTATGATAAATTAATGATTTCGTGCTATTAACATCCACTCTATGGAATTTATCACGTTTTCGAGGCCTTAAGTCTATTTTAGCTACCTCACGAAAACGATCAACTCATAAAAAACTATGCAGAAGTTTAAGAAATACAGATTAAATATTCATTCCGAATCTGCAAAACTTATTCTTAAGTACTGCTAAGAAGCCTCACCACAAGATCTTAAGCTTTTCCTTGAGAGGAAGAAAATGGAAATCCTCGGGGTGTGCTCTTAAAAAAAGGAAAAACTACCGCTTATACCCTGGGAAGCCCATTTTTCAAAATTCGAAATAAGACTTCCCACGCTTAGAATTCTTGGAGCGTAACAGACCTCTCGTAAAGAAGGAGAGAAATAAAGAAATTCGAATCGCCGAACGCGATGTAATAAAAGTTTTCTTCGCTTCCTTCGCGATAGAAGTAAACCACATTGTCTATCCCATTATAAGTTGCTACAATTTGTGTAGCTTCAAATAGCAAAGGAATAACGATAGTGAAATGAAAGCAAAAGCCTATGAAATATCTGCGTCTGTTCAAATGCACATACATACGTACATCGATTCAATTAATTTTAAATCCGAAACAATTATTTCGATTGAGCATAATTTTTGCAACGTCTGGTTCGTGAATGTAATGGAAAATTTTCACCATAAACCTAATTTTATATAATGCGGGAGTAATTTTTAACTGCTGAAAAATATTTAATTTCAAATGGGAAAGGTAATTTTGATAAGCCTTTTTAAGAATTTTCTCCGATAAAAATAATTACCTTAGCAATTCACCAATCAAGGGTGATATTACATTCATTAGTTAATTGAAAACCAAGGCATTTTTATGACCACTTTACATTTTTAGATTAATGTTAAATGGATTATATCATTTAATTAGTTATCTCACGAGATTGACTGTGAATTATATCTGAAGTATCTAGGAATAGTAGAAATGGTAATCATAATTAAATAATGGTAATTAAAAACATAATATCTTTGTGTACAAGTTATGGTTTTGGACTGCCTAGGAAATCCTATTTATATTCCTCATAGGTGAAAAATATGAAGATGTGGAAGGTAGGATTAAAATTGAATAGCCGTGTTATGTTCCCAGGATAGAAAAGATGTTTCAAACTATCGATTCGGATGTAAAAAATCATTTTGGAAGAGAAATCTGTCCAACGTCTTGGTAATTTTGATTCGGCTATGCGTCAGACAACATTTGTTTTCCATCAGTAAATCAAGATACCATCGATGCTATCGATAAATATCGTACGAGAGTGACAACGTGGGATCACTCATAAGTAAACAAGGGAAGATTTACATAATCAAGCGATGAATCCATCTTTGTGGAAAAGTTATTTCGCCAAAAATGTTTCTAAGAGATGAAATAAATATCTTGAATTAATTTTAATAAATTGCGAAAAATAATAAACGATGGAATATGTAAGAATAGGGTAATAGAATAAGATAAAAGGAATAGTTAAAATCAAACACTTAATGCACAATGTGATACTGTGTTTTCGAAACTCGCTGTTTCGTTCCTCTATTCCTTTTTATTTATCTTTCCCTCTTTCCTCATCTTTCTCCTCCATTTTCACTTTCCTAAGGCCGAAATCATTCATTCCTCCCACATCCGTTTCTTTTCCCATTGCCTCTTCTTAGCCAGCTTTCCTTTCTCCTCGCCGCTGAGTTTCTATGGAAGCTGCCCATTGCGGGACCTTCTGTTTCCCCTCTTCGCCCTTTGGGGAAGAGGATATAAAATAGCTCGAGGAGTTGGAGTTATGGGAACGAAGCCTTCTTTAGATGAGAACGGAAGGACGGCATTTACCGGAGAAGAAGTTTTTCTTCAGCGAGCGAATCGAATCGATCTCAAGAGTTATTATTCTTCATCATCGGTCTATTAGAAAGAAGTAAGAGATACGATTACATTGTCTCTATCTCGAATTTAATCATGGAGGACGTGTCTCCATATCGAACAAAAAGGCGCATTTCATTCGGCGTAGAATAATTTCAGACTCGGGGACCGTTTATGGACCGGTTTAGGAAATTTCTATCCGCAAAAATTGGACAGTTTTTATCATATAATTCAGTTCAATCGTCCTCCGTAGCCTAAGGAGAATCACAAGGGAAATTGAGTCATTTCTGTGATGAAATGGCAAACGAATTCATTCGCGCAGAATGAAGCAATATAGTGGAGGAAAATAGACGAGTTCGGAAGAGAGAATAAATTTACTCCGCGTTTGGGACGTCTCCGAGTGAATTTGACATTTCTTTTGTTAGGATGAAAAACACAGCGGCACCGCCAGTTTCATTATTTGAACGGGAAAGACAGCTCCGAGCGTATTTTCCTGTCCGAGTGCATGGAATGTGCGCGACACAATGAAAACATCCTCACAGGAAGCGCATACGATGCTTTTTTATATTCCCATGACTTCTTAATGCAATCTCGCGATACTGCGAATCATTTTCATCTCAGCTTGAAAATGAATCTTGATGGAGCGAAAGGGTGAAATAACGTGAATTAATAAAGATTACGCGGATGAGTTTCACGGAAAGAATTACGAAATCGAACATGTCACGATTTCCTCATTCGAAGTGTGCATATCTGCCGATCAAAATTAACACACCTCGAGATATGACAATATAATCCACGGGGAAAACATGAAAGAAATGGATGCGCTCTCCGTGAAATGGATAGCTAAAGGTATGCTTACAGCTATCAACCTTACGATATGGAAAGAGGTTTTTAGTACACATCTCTGAGGACATTAATAATGCATGAAATCCTGGTTACTCGCTTCTTCTTCCATTTTTTAATCATGGAGACTGCGTTGAATTAGTTTTCCCTTCATGTCGGTGACATTATTAAATTTGCGATATTAACCGAAGGTCTTCTCTTGGGGCGACGAAACAAAGGAACAAAAGAACGAGCCGAGGATAACACTAAAGGAAAAGTGAAGAAAGAAAGAGACGAAGGAGAAAAAAGGAGTGGAAGGGAAAAGGGAAGAATCATAAAAGAGGCTTGGTGCTGGTGGGAATATTGCTACCTTTTACGGTCTGTTGCCTCCTCTACACTTTGGTCACCAAGTAATTATTTGGTCGCTCTTAAAAGCATCGAGTGGCCGCGTTTCTCTTCCCGTAGCTAATAGTCACTGAAGTGGCTCTCCTCATATTAAACTTGAAGGAATGCTTTCGTTTCATACCTTACGGTCTAATTCGTACCAATGAAAAAACCGATCGTTTGATTGCAATGAATGATTTTCAAATAAAATTAAAATTAATCCGCTCGAGATGAATAAATAAAATTTCCAATCAGAGAGCAGGAAAAGGAAATTAATTTTCGATGTCGAAATTAAATTTGGTTGTATTTTTATCTTGGTTCAACTTTCTTCATTCACCCGAAATTCAACTCCAAACCGATCATAGTGGGCGATTTAAACGCCTGTTAAATCTTTTCAAATCAACCTTTAGCAAATATTTCCTCCGTCCGACCACTCTGAATGATGTATTTTTTTATATAGTCTAATCAAATTTTAGATTTGCTAAATTTAGCCTCATTTCTATCTGGTGTGTCATAAATAAGCTCTTGCTGTGTTAAGTTGGACTTTAGTATCAAACGCTAATAATATTCACTTAATTTGCGAAATACTTCAAAATTTCACAGATTATCGCAACAGAAACACCAAAAGATATACGACTTAAACACCCACTTTCTTTCTTCCCAATCTCAATTTGGTCAAACTCATAATCGTTAGGCGTTCCGTGGAGGAAAATTTTATACATGCTGCTCCAGAATTATACTTGTATTAATCAAAAATAAAGTTATACAATTAATATAACGCTGACAACATTTAAGCCAGATGCTTTTTCGTTGGTGATGCTTTATAGTATTCGTGCATAGAACACTAGAAGAGAATGAAGCTAAAAACATTTAAGCCAGATGCTTTTTCGTTAGTGATGCTTTATAATATCGTGCATAGAACACTAGAAGAGAATGAAGCTAAAAACACGGGAAGGGAACGAGAAAAGTGAGAGTCAATAGAAAAGGGGTGGAGGATGTTGAAGAGAAAGTATAGGATACCGAGAATCCGGAAAGAAGGAGTCATGAGTGAAATAGTTCTGGCCGCAATCTCTCCCGGATCCAAAAGCTGGAGTGGTCTGATGACGAAAGAGAGCACCGTTGTGAGGAGTGGAGTTGAGGGCTTTTACAGAGGTTGGTTGGTTCTCTTCTTCTAGAGAGTGTCTCCGGGGAGAGAAAGGCATGCGCCGGGGAAGGGGCATCGCTTGGGTGCGTAGATGATTGCAGAAGGGGCGACCATCGCACCTCTCTAATTAATTTCAGCAATTATTCCTCCCCTGCTTTGGTCAGAGCGTATGGGAAATGTCATGGGTACATGGAGGGATGCGTTTTTTACGTTTACGTTGGAGTGGTCCAGGTTTCATGAAAAAAGGTTCGAAGGCATGAAAATTCAGCAGACCGAGAATGGAATGGGGTGGTTTCACTAAGGAGAGTCGGAAATGAAATCTTGCCGTGGCTTGGCTGGAGTTGGTGACGTAGGGGCATACAATACTAGTAGGGTTAAAGAGTTTTAACTTAAGCATATGAATTTTTATTAAAATTGGAATCACTATGGTATGATGTTACTTTATGGACGGCTATTAAAACACATGAAAGGAATATCCTACGAGTTTCTTCTACACACCTTTTTTTATCTTACAATGAGCATAAAATATGAGAAATTGATGCAAAGACAAGTCGTCTTAAGAACGCATTCTTTCCGCGAACTATGAGCGATAACAACAAGCTGGAGAAGTATCAGTAAGGCTCGGTGTTTTCAGCTCCTACTACACTCTGAAAGGCATTTTACAGGGAATTGATATAGATTACTAGTATTTGAGCGAGCGTTTTAGTTATCATCAGGATTCTCTGACGCATCTTTCACGTTCACCTATTTCGTCATCATCGATGACGCAACCTCGGTAGAGAGATCAGTCACTATAACAGGAAGATTGGGGCGATTACTAACTCTGCCATCATTTTCTAATTATTTGGTGGGCGTTTGTAAATATTTTAATGAAGAAAGAATGAGACATGTGAAAAGGAGGAAGAAAATACATTATTTTTAAAGATAGACTGCGATACAATCAGACGGGTAAATTTTCGGTTTCATGAACACAAGAATAATTGGTTAGTATTGTTACTATTAAAATAATAATAATAATCAACCAAATCACACAAATCCATATAGGTACATTAATAAGAACTAATAATAATAAAAATAACGATTAAAAATAAAATGCGACATCGGAGTATCATAATGTAATAGGTATAAAGTAGGCGTGGGCAACACTAGTGACATTTATCAGCTAGTATCTTCAGGTAAATTTTTACTTCGTAAATTATGTCACTTTCCTTTATAATATAGTTATGGCCATATTCAAAATGGTTATCACTTTACATAAAAATACATTAAAAATGATAATTAGAGTGAATGGGTTAAGTGGTCACAATAAATATTGATAATTTTTAAAAAGAGAACTACGATTTATGCCAAATACGTTTTCAGTAACATAAACACCATAGATACATCATGAATTCCTATCTATATATA
>KZ308463.1:153371-301064 GCA_000376725.2 Ladona fulva | reverse complement strand
TATATATATATTGTTCTAGCTATTCTATCGATACGTGATTATTTATTTTGTCTTCATTTCGTTAACTCCTTCCAAATTTTCAGATAACCAGACGTTAAATAGTTAAAAATCGAAAAGCAAGAGTAGGATATCGATGATACATTTTAGAAAGTTCAGTATACTTTCTACTTTGCAGCGAAATGGCTAAGACACGACGTTTAAGTTGTTTGGCAAATGAGAATACGGTATGATTTCTGAGAAAACAATCTTCTGTATGACATCTCATAACTCACTCACATTACTTAGGGTTTCAGAACTACTTAATCCGGTCCGAGTTGCCGAGAAGAGAGATTCAATGTAAGGGTTAACCTCTATGAAGGAGAAGGGTTATTCAGAAGAAATGAAGTTAGGGGTCTGAGAGGTAGCTTTTCCGGAGGCGAAGTTTCCTATGGAGGGAATCTTTAAGAAAAACATGTTGAGTGAGGACGAAAATGAGTAAAGAATAAGGCTAAAAAAGAGAGGCAGCGGAAGGGAAAAAAGGAAACTTAAATCGTGGAAGAGGAGACATACTTCAGGAGGTGTTTCTTTCGAGAGAGTTGGAGCGTGAAAAATACACTGAAATTTTCTTATGAGAATTTATTTCGCCGTTTTCCATCACAGGAACAGTCTCTTCAAGAATAGTCCCAAAAATATTAATTTTAATTAAGGTATTAGAATGAGTTTCTAAGAATTTCCTAAATAATGAGATCGGTTTAAAAATATTTTAACAAGTAACATCTAAATTTTGGAATTTAAATTATCTGTACTTCCAAGCTTATTACCTACTAAGTATTTTTTTTCAAAAATAAGGTAGATCGCGGTATTCTGATACATGTATGTACCTGGAGAACTGCTTCTAATTAGAGAAACGGCTCCGTAATTACCGAATCGGAATTGAAAAACCTCTCTCCCTCTATCCAAGAATAAATACGGACATACATTTGGAGGAAAAAACGCGAGTGACCACCGGAAGAGGACATTCCAATTCTTCGGGGGAAGCGAACGGGAAGGGGGGTTCGGAGGGAGCAGCGCAAGAGTAATGGGTCACGGGTGAAGAGGCCGGTGACTAATTCTTCGTAAGGGCTCCGTCATAAGAGAAAATGGGCGGGCGGAATGGAGAGTTTAGGAGGGGAAAAACAGATGGATCGAAGGAAAAGGTGAAAAAGCAAGGAGTAAGAGGGACTGGAAAGGAAAAGCAGTGCGGAATGGGTGAGAGGGAGTTGACGCCAAGTGGAGAGAGAGAGATAGGGAATGAAGAGAAAAACGCGACGGAGGAGTGGTAGGGACAGGAAAAGTGGACAAGTAGGGGTGTGGAGAGGGGAAATGGTAAGGAAAAGAGAAGCTGAGCGGCCTTTTAATTAAGACAAGTGAGGTTTGGTGGACGCGCCAAACTGCGCCGAGGGAGAAAAAGGAAGGGTGGAGAGTTGAATAGGGGGATAAGAAATGTCACCGAGGGAGGACGGTTGGTAACTGAGAGGGAGAGAGGGGCTTCTTCATCGGCGTCGTTTGAGTCGAGAGGGAATTTGGTGGAGACGATGAGTGGAAGCGGTCGGGGAATGAATTTCAGGGGAAGTGTGAGTAGGAAAAAGTTCGCCGATGGGAGAGGCAACGCTTATTTTTTTATTCCGCAAAAAATGCGCGAATTCCGGCGTCTTTTGATGTCACTCGGCGAGGGTTAATGTTGCAAGTTGCAGTCGTCTCTCTTTTTAGTACGCGAGGCTCTCTTCTTTTGTTCGGCGGCGGTATCTCTTTCCGAACGACTTGCCTCTGCGCGGAGGTGTTGACTCTAGAATGAGACACCGGTCTGTTGAAAACGCACAAAGGAAATGAAAAAATCTTTGATACGGTATGAATGAGAATTCCGAAGGGTTTCCGAGAAAATGGCGCATGCGAGAGGTAAAAATTGAATGAGCATTATTTCCGCGTCGAAAATTATGACCTGCGGCGCCGATTGTAGCGTTCAAAGGCTCTAATTAAAAGTTTGATCATTGATGACTTATGACCTGGTCTTTCATATCCATACCAGTTCCATGTAATGCGTTTTATAATATATGCTGTAGCTGTCAGTTAAGACTGGAATATGTGATACGTACTTAGTTGTCATCTCCAGTGGTCTAAGGGAATATGCAAAACTTTTCTCCCCAAAGAAATAAACATAACATGCAAACATCAGCTGATATTTCATTATATTTAAAGTAAAATAAAGATTTTGTATACAATAAAATAAATTGTACGTTGCAAGCAAATACTGAGAACTAATTTTGCTTTGGTTTATATAGTATGACAACTTCTTTTCCAGTTTCGATATAATTACTGTAAATTGTTTTTGTGAGCACGTTGATGATATCTATTATCATTTATTCGGATTTTCTCTAAAGTATTTGACTTTTTGCTATATTTATACTAAATGCTGATTAAATAACTAAATTTCCTTAAATATAGAAGGGATCAATAGTTTAGTCACTCTGTATTCACAACATTTGCAGGTAAAAATAAAGCAGCAACGAAAGTTCGAAAGGTGCGATTACAAAGGTACTTTTACTTCAGTCAAATAATCCTGGCAACAAATTGTAATGCGAAACCTTAGGAAATCAAATTCGGAAAAGGGTACATCGAGCCATTGAAGAGATGAAATTCGTATAAAAAGCATTTGTTGGGCGAGTATAGAATGAAAAAATAATGAAAAATTACATACAATCGAAACACTATCAAATCACGGCACGTTTGGAGATTAGATTTTCAACAGCAGTTGAATTGTTAATGCCGAAACAAAATTGCATCGATATATAAATATATGCGAACCGAACTCGTTTATGCTCGCCAATTCATGGACAACGATTTCATTTTCATTGATTACATGGAAATGCATACCATTAAAAATTTATCAAATATGATATACGATGTAATAATTTATGCCCTAAATTATTTTCAATTTCAAAATCGCTTTTGTATGAATGGAGCGATGAAATTTGATTCCGGCGTAGTTGAAAAACTTTCAGAGTAACACAGTTACTCTCAGTTACGTGTTCTGCATCTCGCGAAGAGGAAATTACGCGAGTTTTCGAAAATAATATGAACATGACTCTGGTACTTTTTCAGGAATGAATAATTCCATTTCTAATGCACTTTGTCTGTAACCGAGGAGACGGATGTATTAAACAGAATATTTAACAAAGCAATTTTGACGGCGGAAAGCAAATCGAATTAAAAGACAAATTGTGCATGGTCAGAAACTCACCGATCGGAATTTAATTATAATCTAGAATATAATTTAAAATTCTCATCGTGCCAAATTAAAAAAGACGAAAAGTGAAACAATGCGTAATTTAAAAACGCATAATGAACATCAAGAGAAGCAGATAAATGGATAAAATAATTCGAATCCCCCAAAGCAACGTCAGTTCCCTCGTGTCGGACCTCGCTTGGTTCCTCATATAAAATAATTATTGACTGGTGCGAGGGCAAAGAACGCAGAATTCCATTTACCTCTTTCAGCCCCGAGGTGGATAACATGTACCACATTACCTTTTGGATATTTTCTGTGTTGCTTTATATCTCATTTTCCGATATCCTTGTCGTTTTTTCTCGCTTCCATTTTCCATACCTCCGATCGATATATTTAATTAAACTCCGATATGTAACGAACCAACTACTCAATCGTGCTTCCTACCGTTAAAACTTTCCTTCACTCAGTCTAACCAAGCGTATCTTTTACTCATTCAGAATTATGTTGAATTACGATTAACAAGGCACTTAGTATTTTGATTAATTTTTGTATGAAAACCGACGACAAGAAAGGATTTCTGATTGTGAGAGTACTTTATAAGTTTCGAAAGGCACTGTCAATGAGAAATGGGTCGGAGAAACTATTGCATGGATTGCATTCTGTGAATTTCTTTTATTTAGATAACACACAGACATAATTATAATGCTCGACAGTTATGAATAGTTATATAAATACAATTGAGGAGGTAGAAATGCATGAATTATGATGCATTGATGAATGAACGACGAATGAAACAGATTATTGCAGAACAGTGCTTCATTATTTCCACAAAACAGTCCATAAAAAACAAAATATAATTAATACATTTCTAAGTCTATAACTTAAACCTTTTAAGACTTAACAGAGCACTGTCTCACTAATTTTGATACTGTGGCAAATGGTACAACCCCAATACCTATTTCCTCCTTAACTTCAGAAACTAATTACCTCAATCGAAAACTCCATCATCGGAGAGGAAAGAAATAATTGTGCGAAGTTCCACAAAGGGTGGAATTTCCTACTATGGAATTTCACACTCTTATTTTCTTCCTCGCCCGTAAATAATATCATGTTTAGCCCTTTGTTATATATCTATAAATTGATAACGTAAGGTTTTTGCAAAGAAATAAGGTAAAGTAACATAACGTAATAAGACTTTATTAGACCTTATCATGCTTATTTAGATATTGATAATTAATAGTCCTTTCTACGAAATGATTTTCCAGTAATTACCATCTTCAGTTGAGTAATTGTAAATTTTTATTCATAAAGTTGCATAACTGCTAATTATTTAGAAAAAGAAACATCTTAAGACAAACTTTTATTTCCATAGGAAAGAAAGAAAGATCACGGAAAGGTGTTCAAATAATAAAGATCTTAGAGCGAACGCTTGTTTGCACTGTTTTGTTTCACCATGAAGGCAGTTATAACAAAAATAACTTTCATAAAATGTTAAGATTTCCGTCGATGCTAAGCTTTATCTCAAAAAGAGAGAGGGCCTTTTTCATTTTCGCCTCAGAATGTCATATTTTGCTTCACCTGACCATTGTGCCTCCCCGTTTAGCCGTTATCGAGAACAATACCGTTTTGCCTCTTTGGTTTCGTCTCTTTGAAAGTCCGCGATTCGCAGAGAACTCCATCACAACGGCGCCCTCGTAACTTCCTTTGCCACCATTCGATCACCTTCTCTCTGGTGGTACTTCCTCCCGTGTCTGAGGAATACACTGCTACTCTGCCTCAGGATTCATCAGAGGCTAAATTGATAGAGAAGCTTAAACGACGAGGCTCGTTTTCGCCGTGTGGCAATCCCTTTTCTCCTCATTGTTTACGAGATCACACGTGTGAAACATGTGTGATGCCCCTGATAAAAGAGCAACGAAAAGAACCTTTTTTCAAGGAGGCGTCTCGCGTGTTTTGCTTTATTCCCGGGATAAGAGGATATGAGAGGGCGCAGTTGAAGAGGCGCTGTTTAGTCTGGTCGTGAGAGGGAGATAGAGAGGAGAGGAAGGAGAGAGAAAGGGTTAAAGAGAAAGAAGGGTTCGGTAGAAAGGCGTGTCGTTATTGCCGACCGGGAGGCTGTGGAACATACGTGCTCATTGGCACATTCAACCCTCTTTCAGAATTTCCACCAACTCTAACTACCCTAAGCTCTCTCCGGGTATACAAAATAATTTTGTTAGTTGAGATATATTCCAAAAAAGATTCTAATGGGTATATACGAGTACGAGTGTGTGTCTGTGTATATATATAATATTTTATATAAAATACGCATATTGTTAACTTTTGGAGAAAACTACAAAATTGAAAACCATAAATTTTGACCAGCTTATAAGGAAAAGATGGAAAAAGTATTGAAAAGCATTGAAGAAGGCAACTTTTGTGAGTTGTGTGTCTCAATGAGAAAAATCTAACGGTAGTTGGTGCTTTTATGCGGAGGCTACTCTCTCTTCTCACAAAAACATTCCTTAACAGTGTGGAAGAGACGCGGCATGGTAGTTCAGTAGTTACGAATACGTGCCCGGAAAGGGGGAGACCTCGGTTCGAGTCGCATTCATATCGCTATTTCACTCCTGTTATTATTTGGAATATAGACATTTTTCTTCATTTGTTTCTTACGTGTCCAAGCAACAAACTTTCAAGAGAGCATCCATGGAAAACTGCCGCTTCGGAAAATTTTAGTTTACATTATGTTTTTTTCTTTGTTGACTTTAGGAGACCCACTTAATACAGGTGCCAATCCAATCCAATGATTATAAAATTACTTCATAAAACATCTTTTCATTTTAAAATCTTTATTAACTATGATTATGAACTAAAGTTAAACATAACTCATTTTAGGATTGTTTTTAATAACCTTGTACGTAGATTTAGTCATTCATAATAACGCTCTAAATTTTCATTTATATTTCTATTAAGAATTAAAATTTATTATTAATACTTACTATACCTCTCCTTTTCACGATACTCTAAAGGAGTACTAATTAATGCTTCAAATTTTAATGCAAGTTAAATGAAGACCTCGAGAATAACGTTCCATCTTGCTTTATGAGTTAATATCCATTATTTCTAAAAGAATAATTGTAGCTTATTTTCAATTAGTTTTAATTAAATATTCGAGTAACAATAATTTACAACTTATCAATCCTCATGGCGGAATGGCGAGCGCCAGATGAATCAACATTTTTATGATTCTGCCAAAGGAAATTTTTCCGATGACCATGTAAAAGAATCACTGTGAATCGATATTTTTCTCATGTTGCGGAAGGATATTTGTTAAGAAATATAGAGGTAGACATCAGACCATTTTACTTTCCTTATTGCAGTAAACAGGAGGAAACCAGCGGAAAACAATATGATCGAACTCACTTTCAAGAATCTCGATACGCTCTCAATCACGCACAGAACCAGCAATCGGAAGATTCAGGGAGACATTCAATAATTCCAGGAAGCATAATTAAAACCAAGTCCTGAGGAATGGAAGAAATAACGCAGGCTTGATAATAATTAAAAGGGAACCCTCTTTACCGAGGAAGCCGGAACGGAGAATTTTTTAAGGGGAAGAATAATGCACGGGAATGATTCACAAAGAGAGAAAGGGAGTTTTGAGAAAAATGAGAAGGATCGGTTGTACATCTCCCTCTCCCTCCCCTGCTTCTGCATAATGGTGGTTATTTGTTGGGTGAGGTAGCACTAACGAGGAGGCGGTTATTCTTCGGATATGAAGGAAAGGAAGCAAGAGGAGGGGATATTTGGGAGGTTTTTGAGATGTTAAAGGGAGTTTTATAGGGGAATCGAAGGAGTCCGTCGGAGGGATCGTACCTTTTTAAAGGCGGCAGTCCTAGAGTAGCAGAACGGTGGAGGGAGTAGAAACGTGATGGAAAGAAAACGGAGTCGCTTATGGGTTTGGAAGACGTAAGTGGCAATAGTGTTTCAAATCTTGGAGTGAGATGTAAAGCAGGAGGGAAAAACAACGCGGTAATGGCCGACTGAGAGGAGTGGACCGTAAAACGTAAATGGAAAATCGCGAACGGGAGTGAATGAGAGAGGATATAAATTAAACGTTGGCGTTATTAGCGAGGGAGTGCAACGGGTGTCGCAGGGAAAGCGCATGGAGATGGAAGGGAGAACAAACGTTGAATGCGATCCTGATGAAAATTTTAAACAGTTCGCTTTGAACCTACACTTTATTACCCCGTTTTCCTCTCGCACCCTTTCGATTATGACCTGGTGAGCGTCGCACCAAGAGAGTCGCCTAAGCAACGTAGACGCAATACTTACCAGTTTAATTCCAAACGTCGCGTCGGCCCCTCCGACGCCGTGGACTCCGGCCCATCCCTTCAAAATAGCGTAGCGCTGAATTGATGTGTTGCTTCCAAAATGAAACTGATAAAAATGGAGGGAGTAACACGACGGTTCCCTTTATTCAAGGAATGACACGCGATTCTCTTAAACAAAAAAAACGCCTTATGCAAAGAATTGAAAAGCTTTTAGGTTGATAAAATCCTTTGCGTTGCCAGAATAAAATGCGGATAAAACGTCCCTCCCCGAGAGACATCGGTGAATTAAAACCGTTTCGGGATACAGAAGCGGAGAGAAAATCGGAAGAGGAACGAGTTCCTATTATTTCGGCGGTGAATTAAAAATAAAATGGAGACCTTTTCTCCGTCCCATTGAACGGAATTTCGCTCTTCGACAGTTTCATCTCCCAAAAATAGAAAATGCCGATAAAAAAAACTTTCTCGCGCCTGGTTACATTTATCCTCAATTCCATCCCTCCTAAAAACCCTAACTCCGAGAGAGATAACCAATAATGACCTTTTTAACCATATCGCCATCATCTACCACGGCGCACAACCAAGGGTTTTGATATATAACCAATGCCATTAAATCCGAGATGTCATAGAGCGTTTTACGAGGCGACGAAAAAAGCAAAGCTTCTCCGATCCCTTTGATATGAAAACCATAAAGAGGTGAGGAGAGCAAGGGAAGCGAAAGAAAAGGAATCGTTGCTTTTTTCTAACGAATGGAATTTCCTCCACCCCGGGTGGAGAAGGAAAAAACAGGGAAATAGAAAAGGAAGAAGGCGGAAAAGGAGCATATTGCCGCACGGAGGAGCATAGAAGAACTAACCCCACCTCCTCCACGGAACCCTCGATAAAAAACTCCCGCCGCACCCCCATCGCCTCTCTCTACAACGCTTTCCTCCATTAAAAAGCCGCCCCTCCTCCAGCATTCCCCGCCTCGACCATTAGTTAAGTTCGGTCGACCCCTCACGCAGACTGAGGCCATGGCTGAAAGGACAAACCGAGTCCCTCCGTTTCCTTTGGCAAGGGTTCTCTCACTACCAAACCCTCCCCTTATCTCTGCAGAAGAGGGCTTTCCTTCCTTCCCCTTATTCTTTTCTCTCCTCATCTCCGCCTCAATCCGGCTCCTCATTCCAAACTCGAAGGTCGTCTCTTTTTCCAACGGGAGTTTAGAGCCCTGGAGAGAAGTATTTACTCATCATGGATCTTTCTAACAGGTGCATATTCGCACATGAGAATACACCACAGTAAGCTACATTGTTGAATGGGTAACAAAGCTGCTCTAAAATTATTATTCATCCCAGCAAATTATAAATTAGATGAGGGTAATCGCTCGAAAAATTTTCATCAGGATCATTCCATGGAGAGGTGAAAATGAAACAGATGAATGTAGTGTTAGTATAGTGTTGTTCATTAACCTTGGAGAATTACCTAAAAATGTATATCTCAAACTATTCTACGTTAGGTTCATTACTGACTGTAATCAAGCCGGCGATGGCCCAGCAATTGAAACGATTCATTTCTTAGAATTTCGTAATAATAACTAAAGAACATCTCTTAAGTTTCATGTATACATTTTTCTAACTGAAAAACAAAATGAATACACCATATTTTACGAAAATATGTTGTATAGCATGGATATATATATAAATACAATTTATACCTCGATGACTACATTAATGTGTAATCTGCTGCACCGAGCGATGAGTTAGAACTTAGAACCGCTTTAACAGGTCATTAATAACAAATTATCATTGGGTAAATTATTAAATGTTAATCGTCCCCATCATTTTTGTTCAAACCTATATTGGCTACTTTTGGCGCGCATAACAGGAAAGAACTTTTATACCATTTGGTAGCATTTATATAAATAAATAAATATGCGGAGGCTACTCTCTCTTCTCACAAAAACATTCCTTAACAGTGTGGAAGAGACGATCGATATATAAATATATGCGAACCGAACTCGTTTATGCTCGCCAATTCATGGACAACGATTTCATTTTCATTGATTACATGGAAATGCATACCATTAAAAATTTATCAAATATGATATACGATGTAATAATTTATGCCCTAAATTATTTTCAATTTCAAAATCGCTTTTGTATGAATGGAGNTATCAATGATTATTTTTCTATAGTTTTTCCACCTCTATTTGAAGAGATTAATGCCTATTGTGGTTAAAAATACCAGCTACATCGTCTTTCTTGAAGAACTTTTGATCCGCTACCATAGCTCTTTTCTATTAATTTCTATTTAAATCAGATATAGATTGAATGCCTCCTACTCTCTTGCGCCCTTACCTTCCACTATCCCTTTTTCACTTAACACGGCTTCCTATTTAGCAGCAAGAGCTCTCGTCATCAACGCATGCGTCTTTTGATTGCTCGCGGAACCCTACGCTTTTCTCTCGGGATAAAAAAACTCCTTCCTCCTTCCAGCAAACAATCTCTCTTCATTTCTCCTTTTCCTTTGCTACCCTTTTACGACCATTCCCTCTTCTTTTTGTTCGCTTTCCTCTCTAACGTCCATTGCCGCCATTTTATACGCCTTTCTCCGAATTTCCAATCAATTTCTTCACCGCTCGCCTCTCAAACGCTTAGGAGAGGAGCGAGGGCGCGAATTAACCCGCCATAAGGTCAAGGCGTTACGAAATCCGAGGGAAAGGTATTTTAAGCCGAAGAAAATAAAAGCGTGGGAGAAGCGTGTCTTAAGGGCGTAAAGGGATCGTATTCCATTCGATCTTTTGAGCGATATAAAAGGGTCGGAGGGCATCAGTCTGTCTCTCGTCACGTCTTTTGATTCCTGTTTGTTTGTCTCTCCGCTCGTTTGCACCCTTTTCCAACGATTCTTTTTTCCGCATTCTCTCTTGCGAACTCTCGCCTTTTTCCCTTTCTCGCACTCTCTTCCGTCTCTCCCTTTCTCTCCGTCTTTCTTTCGCTCCCGAGAGCGTCATTTGTCCCTTTACTGCCGCGCGTAAACCGCCTGCCATCAATTAAACGAATGACACACGGCGGTTTTTATGGAGAATTCTTATATAGGCGAGGGAAAGTACCGCCGGGCTGGAGCCCTTCAGGGAACGCTTTTCGGATAGTGTTTTATGTCTCTTTGGTCTATTAGGCGATCAGACGACGTTTCTTAATTTACTCCGAGAATTTCATTCATTGTATATCTATGGGGTGTTATTTAGTGCTCCTTTTGTGAAAAGTAGTTGAGGTTCCCACTTAATGGATCCTCAGGCTATAAGAAGGGCATCTCACCTCTTTACAGAAGTGGAAAAAACAGGAATCCCGAATTTTACACAAAATAAACAATATAAGAGTGATAGAGTGGGTTTAAAAAATAAATGAATTAAAAACACAGCTGTTGATATTGTAACAAGGATTCGTTTGTAAATAATTTTAAGAAAAAGACGATTTGAACGAAAAAAATAATTTCCGATAACTTAGACTTATTGCATCTCGTAACTATAATTGGATCATATGCTAAGAATTAGTTGGAAAGGCTATGCATTAAAAGATATAGATAATAATATAGAGATGTCGGGATTTATGCAAGAAATAGGGTTACAGATAACTTTGCACGTCAAACCGTGAACCGTATAGAGCGGCATGTCATATCTTTTGGATGGATAGCTCAATAGTCAGACCAACCAACCGAAAGCTGGAAGACCTTGGTTCTAGTCCCGGTCCCATCAACCTTTTTTTCGTGTCCTTCTCTCCTTGGGAACCGTGGTTCTATATTTGATATATCTCTTAGCTAATATCTTGCAAGATAAGGTATTACTCTCTATGATATTTCTCTAGTGTTGTGCGGCAAGTGATATATAATGATGTAGTATTCGAAACACATACCTTTCTTCAATATAAGTACCAAGTGATCTTCATTGTTAGCATTTATTAGCACTTAATATCTTTTACTGGTAGATGAAAAAAATATTGTTACAAGGATAGTTATTTATCTTTTGATTTTGAATGGGATTGTGTTCCACTTCTCATACTTTGAGTTTGTAACATAAACCCATCAATTTATTTTTTATTAGTAGGCATTTTCACTGGCTGTGGTACTAAAATTTGGCGGCTCCTTTTATTTTCTGTCTTATAAATCCGTAACATTTTTTTTCCGAACCTCGATGATACCTGCATGAAATGCCAATTTTTCTACTTTATGAGTAGAATATGTTCTTAATATAGAAATTCATCTTTATGGACAGTAGGGAGAATCGATGATAATAATTGTTTGCTTTCGAAAAGTTTATTTAAAAAAAAAAGAAAAGAAGCTGCCCCATTCAGCAAACATTTGATTCACAAGTACTTTCATCAAAGAGTTTACGAAATGACATCGACTCAACGACGCAAAACGAAACATTTCTCGAAGTAGTAGCAATTTCTTTATTCAGACATATAATAGATAGTTAGGTTTGATAAATATAAATTACATATGACAAAAGCTTGAGGGAATAGCTTCCTCTTCTAAAATAGTGATAAGCCTCATAAGTTACCTCAGTGTATTCCGCTTCTGTGTAGCCTATTTTTCTAACCTTGAGTTAAACAGCGCACGAAAAAGAAAATGGGTCTACCGCCAGGAACATACATCAAGGCGCGTACACGCGTTCTGCTGCTTGTACTCAGGATATGGATTTCAATCTTCTCGTTATTATGAAGGCACGCGCATACATATGACATCTTTGGGAAAATCCACAGCAACAGCTCTTTCCCCTCCGCACCCGATCCCATCAACTCCTTCAATTTTAAAGCTACGTACGCAAACACATCGCACGTGAACACAAACAGCCCAACACCGGCGAAGGAAATCTAGGTTGCGTTAAATTTACCCGCGCCTCTCATTACGCTTCGCTTTTGTTTTGCTTGACGTTCCTCGCGTCGGCCTCGCGAGGAATCGATTGCGAGGCAGAAAGAAAGGGAGGACAATAAAAAAATCTAATGGAGCTAATTACACGGAAATACGCACTCCGTGTTATTCGTGTGCGCCGAAAAGAGCGTCACATGTTTTTCTCTCCACCGCCCGTCATGTAGTGCGATCCTCCGCGAACTTTGAACTCCACGACTATCCCAACCCTTCCATCAAAACCAAGACCCTTTTCACCGCTCACACACACATATGCGGATCCTCGTCTCCCTCCTCCTTCCCGTCATCCTTTTCGTTCCCTTCCCCCTCCGCCCATCCTTATCATCCTGCCATTACCCTGCCACCACTAATTAGAGCTGCGAGAACAGAGGAATGGCTGAGAGTGCTCACGAGAGGAGTGGAATGGGAGATGAGGGGAAACGAAAGGAGTATAAAGAAGGACATCGAATGGAGTGGAGGGAAAGGAAATGGAGCGACGGATGGGGTTTTTGGAGGTCGAGAGAGAGGATTCGCATGAAAGGAGAGAGGAAGTTGAGGTAAGGAAGAGGAGAGCGATGCGACGAGTAGAGAAGGGATAGGTTTAACAGGGAAGGGATTTGACTTGAAGTTAAAGGAGGAGATGAGAGATATAGAATGAGAGTGGAATAGGAGGCAAGGAGGATGCCATGTGTGTCGTTGAAGGCGAAATGGGAGAAATGGCCGGCAAAGTGTAAGAGAAGGAACGGAGGAAGAGATACTGGCTTCCACTATTCTAAAATATAATTAATACACAAGACTATTTCTATCGGTCCACATAAATAAAAATGGGTCTGCCGTCCATGCCGAGAAACAGTGTTGGTATTTCCGCGAGCAATGCGAGAGAAAAATCAAGCTACATAATGCAAGTCTCCGGGGACTTGGCTCAGCCATTCCAGGATTAATTAATTTCCTGTTTAAATATCACGACACTATTTGGCGGAACAATTCTTCACAACCTTGCCTTAAGTGTTGAGACTAGGGTGTTTTCTCTTATACGCACATTCATGATTTTGATACTTTACTTAATGTTCGGCGAAGGCTGTAACTCATGGAGGATTTCGATATCAAATGAACTTATCGTGTGTCCGATATTTAACTATAAGTATGCTGTAACCGAGTCAAGTAATCTTATTGAACTCAAGAAACTATGAAAATATCACACTTTATCATGAAAAATATATCTTGCGAAATTTGAAAACTAAATTTATGTTCTGGGTTCTAACCATTTTTGCTGTAAGTGCCTTGCTATTTATATGGGCAGGAACCATGTCATACTTTGTTATTGCATCGTAATATTAAGTACTTCACATTATATTGCATACTTTAAAAAACAGTACACTAGATTACAAAAAAGAATTTTGTTATCCTAGGTAGTAAAATCCTACTTTGTAAACACGGTCAACTGACAATTTAATGCAGAGACAGATCGGAGATAGGAAACAGAAAAAGCTCCTCCTCGAAGCTGATACCTCTGTGAGCAGCAAATAGTTCGACGAACGCTGAATAAATTACTCATAAAGACAGGGAAATAAAGGCGGAATTATAAAAACCCGAGAATCTCCCAATTAAAATCGTCAGAATTGAAACGGAAAACCTTTCTCCTTGTGACTTCCGATAAAGAGCTTCACGCTTTAATTAGTCTTTTGAATAATCATCAAGGCGAGGTATTGAGGGGGTGAGGCATTTCCACGTTAGCTTTGCTTTAAATCAGCACGAAGACGACTCAGCGAAAGAGGACGAGTATGTACAGGATTGAGGGGATGTTTCACTTCGAAACGACTAACTTGTTGGACCATAATCGATACTTTGTTAACTAAATGCATGTTGTTATCGTGTATATTATGATAAGTCAGGATATAAGCTCAAGTTAGTAAGCTTACGATGTAGATCCTTTACATTTATATACACACATCACTATAAAGCAGGACACCGAACCAGAACCGAGATTAAAATCGGAACAGAAAATAAAACTTTTTTTGCTAGAGTGAAAACGGAACCCGAACCGGAAAGATTGATATTTTTTTCGTTGAACTTTTCGTACACTTGAACGAAATGTTTTACGTCTCGGTGCCCTGCTATAAAGTGTACTCAAATTCAATGTTGTGGAAGATAATAGGAAGTATTTTGAGGAACAATTCACGATTGCTTATGGTCAGACACGATACAGGTTTCATTGCTTTGCTCCTTTAAATGAATTTGCAATTCCATGCATATGTATAAGAAAATCATCACCAGTGTAGTTAGCATTATCGTCCGTATAGTAACTGATGGATGAATGGAATGGAAATTGATGGAACGCACACTAGACACTAGCGAAATAGTAATAAAGCTATTCCTTGTTTAAATTAATATGGTTTCAACTATTTAACAAACTTTAGTTAAGATACGTGAGCTTTTACGCTGGAAGAGCGATGTAGAGTGGAATGAGAATAGGAGGTCCACGAAAGTGGTAATACTGCAAGCCGAACGTGGGCTGGAGAGAGAGCTTTTAGGGAGTCATCTGAAGAACACGGAATTTCCCGGAGATGTATTTTGCACCGCGAACATGAGGAATCCTGTATGTAAGTCTAGCAGGCGCCTGGAGACTTTTACGAACGGGTGCGAAGGGGATCCGCGAACGACTTAAGGGAGGAGGTAAACGGGGAATATAACACGAAGGGTGGCCCATCATACGGGGGGTTGAGCAAAGATAACACGTAAGGGATGGCAAGAAGAGGGGTGTCATTTCAACGCCATCATTGTCAGAGGATAGGGGTTGTAGAGCAGAGAGGGTGAATTCAATGCCTACGCTCCAGTAGGGTGGGGAAGAATAGGGGGTGGGACTTCATACACGTTTGAGAGGTAAGGTGATGCTTAACGTGGTATCGATGGTCGCGTAGGATCTAAGTAGATCCCACACCCCTTCCGATGATATACTCTCCTCGCCTCTAACACGCTGTCTTTTATATGCCCACATTTTTGCCCCTTCTTCAGAATGATGCTGCGAAACGATCCAAGTTCTTAGGAATAAGTTGAAGTTTTTTAAAAGGGGAGTTTGGAGCTAAACTTTGCTCCATCATCTACTTTTTTTAAGGATATGGCTTCCAAAAATAAAAAATAACCCACTGCTGAGTAATTTCCGATGTCGTGAGAACCATTCCTTTTACCCCCTGTTCCTTATGGCCGAGGTGAGAGATAAAGCGGTGTTTAAAGAGTTCGGTGGTGTCAACGTGGGGAGAAAAGATAGATTAGATAGCTCTTTAAATCGCCAAAGTGGTCTGGTGAAATGTTTTCCGTCGTTATTTCATTTTTATCGCCGGTTCGCTCTCGCCCAATTTTCGCTTCGAGTTATTTCCCTGAATGTTGCTCGAGATAAACTCGAGCAAAGTTTTCGGTGAAATACTTCTTCAAGTACTTTCCCGAGAAGCTAAGAAATCATAATAAGTCTCTAGCCTTCTTTTCCGTTTTGTATAAACTTCCACTTCCCGTTCATTTTAATTTCATTCAGTAACCCCCATAATATTTTTACACTATTTTTAGTCCGATTGACACGACAATTTTCGTAAGCATAATAAAACGGTAAAGCATATTAAGAGTTTAATTGTGAAACATAATAATAATAATAGACATTATAATAAAAATATAAAATAATTAAAAAACAATGTAATATAATAAAAATGACAAGTAATTATAGTAAAATATATCAAATAATAATAAAGCAGTAGAAAGAATAATAAAAACAATAAAGCACGATAAAAAACATTTCCATATATTACAAAAAACGGCAGTAACATCCGATGAATTTCAGTTTGAATAGGCAAAAGCAATATTATGTAAGCTGAAAATATCTGCTGGAAATGAGAATTGATTTGTTTCAAACGAATAACCGCATAAGTGTGGCAAAACCAGATAAATCCGATGCACCAGAATAACAATTGAAGAAAATATCAAATATTCCAGTAATAACCTCCTGAAGAGGAATAATTTTAACCCATGATGAGCTTTCAAAGCATAAATTAATCAATTACCCACCTCGTTAATGTGGTTGGCTTAATCCACTATACAATACACCGACTCAATTGGGATGACCACTTCGAGTATTCTTTTAATACGGTCTCGCTAGCATATTTCATTGACTTTTAATTGAAATCGATCGGATTTCGCAATAAAATTGGAAATCTGTATGTAAATTACGATATATTTAAATGATTTAAATATGATATTAATCATACATAGGTAATTTTTAACTTTACCTCTCTGTGTTGAAATGAAGTGGTCTACGGGATACCAACGAATACATTCATCAAAATAAAACGGAATTTTAAAATGTACCTCATTCCTGAATAAATGCAGCGATGCATTTAATTTTATAAAAATCTTTACAATTTAGACTATTTCCTCTTATATAAAACTAACGACAGAAAAAACGGGGGAAATGAAAATTTGAAAGCTAAATCCCGATATGCAATTTCTGTGTGAGTGATCCCTTGTAATCTATGTTTGAAATATTTAATGATTTTTTCTTCAGAATATCTAACGCTTTGTCAAGTTCTAATATCTTATTTTAGAGCTGTAAAAACTTAATGGAAGGTGAAATAAATGAGGGGGAACTTTTCTTTTGTTAACTGCACATTTTTACGGAAATGAATTTCATGAAAATATGACTGTTATTCGAGATTCTACGATAATAATAACTTCTTTTTACTCTTTGAATCTTTTCATTCTTCGACTTTCATATTTAGCAAACCTTTTATTGCTTTCCAGATATTTGTGAAAGTAAAATAATTTAATTAATTTAAGATTTCAGCAAGTTAAAATTATGCCAATGCACTCAAATATTTGAACTTAATTTTAATCGACGATTCACAAAATAACTTTGAAAATACTCGTGTAATAGTGGAATGTAGAGTAAAATATGGAGTACATATAAATAACTTAGTAAGAAAGACTTTTTACATACCTACTATATTATGTACATACAGTCTTCAGTTTAGTTAAAATAATGTTTATGATGAATGTGTATCTTTGAGGAAACAAGTTTTTAAAAAAATTGTCGGCTTCATTATTTAGTTAGAGATATCCATACTTAGAGTTCGAGGATTTGTCTCTCTCTCTTTAGAGCACTCTAATTTGTAAGTTTTATCAGAAAAGTGACACCTAAGTATAAATACTCGTACGTTTTTAACCAAATAGCTCGCATTATATCTCCGAAAAACTAAATTGACTTAAGACTGTTTCATCGTTTTCACGTTTTAAGTAGCCTTATTGTGCATACATTACTTTTTATTTGAATACATGCTCCGTCTAAAAACCTGTCACAGCCGTAAACTTACATTGAAATTTAATGTATATCCATCTTATTTCCCACGGCTCCCTTTTGATTCATAGATGCTCTTAATGTGATGGAGGTGAAGCGATTCGGAATAAAACAAAGGTCAGAATGCAGAAAAATTGCGATGCTAGGGGAAAATAAATTGCCCCATACATGACATCAATTGATGCAACGGAATTAAAGGTTATCGCCCGGCACGCGAGAGTAAGGCATGCGCAATGTGAAATGAGGGAAAGGAATATTCTTTAAAGACAAGAGTTACTATGTCTGCCTCACCCACGGACGTCAGAGATACTTCCTCTGGTTTCGATTCCTTTTTCTTGGCATATTCAGTTATTCTTCTTCTTCTGAATTCATCATTTTTCCTCCATTTTTATGATCCGTCACCTTATCCTTCACTGAACGTAAGTTTAGTTCTCGTCTATGTCGTCGTTTCTCCTATCTAATGTTGTGCAACCCTTTACCGACCTGAGAAATGTCATGTCTGATGTTTCCGTTTGTCTCCAATCTCTTTTTCTTGGCACCCATGATTTGAACCCACATAATAATGTTGACCCTATCATTAAGTCTGAATTTCTCTTCCCTTCTAGTGTTCATCTTAAGGTTCCGCATATTCTTTGATAGACTGAATTTGTTGGATATATCTCTATCTTCTTCATAGGTTATATTACAAACAAGATATCTAAAATGCGAATCTTGTTCCAGCGTTTGATTTTCAATTACAATTTTTGTTCTTATTGGGTCCTTCCTCAAGAATGGTGATTTTGCTATTTATTACAGAGATGTTTAAGTTATATTTGAGACTTAGCATGTGTAGTTTGTGCACAGCTTAACTTAACTTATTTTTACTGTCTCGAATAATGAACTGGTCATCGGCAAACAGCATGGTGCTAGGAAGTTGTATTGACTGATTTGGATTCCAGGCAATGCGCTTTCCTTCTCCCTAAATCGTTTATTTAGATACTAAATAGTGTTGGAGACGAAGGACATCCTTGTCTCATTCTTTAATTGGTTGTGATTTCTTGAGTCAGTTTTTACCGGTACTAGTGACGATTGTAATTTTGGTGTCTATATAAATTTTCTGGATGGTTTCTACTAAATGATTTGGTAGTAGTAGTAGTAGTATTGCTTAAAAGTGCTTCGACAGCTTAGGTAATTTCGCACGTGGGCCCCCTCCGGGAATCGAACCTGGGACCGCTTTCACCGAAGTCAAACGCGATGCCCACTTGGCTACCCGGGAGCCCAATGATTTGGATATCCTCTTTTGTACACTTTAGACCCTTATTATAGTCTTCCCTTCAAGCCTTAGTGAAAGCTTTCAGTTGTTTCATCATTTTAATCAGACTTCGATTTTCCATAAGTGAAGCAATTTTATGACGGATGATGAAATTTTATTACCAAGGGTTGCAGCAATATCACCGTAAAATATGTACATAGTCTAAAAAATTTAATTTCTCTAATTTTAAGAAGTTAAATGATGAGAGAGTAAGTCCAATCCTCATACGATAGCTTTTCCTGCGACCAACACTGACAATGAGTTCTAATGCTTCTTTTTAAGTATTCTTTATTTTTTTCTGGGGTTTTAGACAGGAAATACCATTTTACATACTATTCTTATTTCATAGTATGCGCGCACCCTACATAGTGTTGAATATGGCAAATAAACAACAGGGATCCTCGAGAAAAATAATTCTACTATTATTTTTGCAACATTTTCTGAATATAATAACGACCCTTGTTCAAAATAAAGAGTGCCCTAGGAATAGCAAATAGAGACGTTCGTATATTTCGCAATATCCCCACTTACGGCAAGGATCGATCACATTCATTATTTAACGTAAAAAGGCTGCATCGTTTTTAATGGAATGGTACGTTTTAAGTTTCATCAAAACGCAAATCATCTGAATTTATTTTCATTGCGCCTTTAAAAGGCAACATTTTATTCCATCTCCCATTGAACCTGATAAAATCTATGGTCTCCTCTCCTCTTCCATTAGACCTCCCATTCAAACGAATCTTCATTTCCTCCCAGAATTTGTTCTTTTTAACCTCACCCTCTTCTTTCCCCATTCCTTCGCCTCTTTCCTCACAAACAACCTCTCTCTCTTCGGCAACAAACCCCTTGGATACCATCCTCCCTGACCCAAAAGGCGCTTATCAAAAAGGAGGGGCGTGCCTTCGGTATCACGCAGGTCCTATTCAATGGCGTACGCGAGCGCACTGCTGGCAAAGGGAATGGGAATCTCCAGAACACCGCTTGTCCCATTTATCACCCAACATCCCGGCTATCGTGCGCAACGGTTTTTAAGATCATAAGTAGAGATTCGTTGAACAAAAATGTTTTCAAATGGAAATGGGGGTGGATGGTCGACACAACATTAATGATACGTTGATTCAAACCAACACAATTTTAAGGGCACATATATTTTTAATGGTTTAAGTATACATCTCGATTTTATATGTTTATCTCCGCCACGAACTCATGGAAAGAATGAATGCTGGCGGTTAATTTCCGCCTCGAATTAACTGAGAGAATGTATTTTCAGATGTAAAGCTTAGTTATATATTTAAATTTTAGTTTTTGAATGCCCAAATAAGTGTCCTTTATTTCGTTTAAACGATTCTTAAAGTATATATCTGCGTGATGTATACAATTTCGGATAAAAAATAACGATTAAAGTCAAGTTTAGTGATGTAGCGGTAACGAAATTAAAAATTCCAGATTCACGATTGTTAGCCGAAATGTAATTTTCCAGTCTCCATTACGCCTCGATATCGCCGAAACACTATTTGCGCCTTTCGCTGGAAAGAAAGTACGGGCAGGATTCGATGTATTTTGGATTTTAAATTTTTTTATGTATTCTCGAGTATCAATTAAATAATTAGCAGACCGAGCCCATCTTTTGTATTAGTTTGCCATAAGAATCGTAAAATAAAAATTTTATCAGCTTTGATACTCATAAACCGATGTATAACTGTACATCGGGATATACGTATAGTAAATGGTTATCAATGAAAGTTTTCATATCATTCATCTGAGAAGGACCTAAATTAAAGGAGTTATGCTCAGTTTAATGATGATCAAATGGAATGTTAATTTTCAAATTTTCGTTGATTGCATGGGCTGAAGATATTTATGATCTTTTATTTTTCATCACAATAGATAAGCCTCTCTCAGTCATTTTATACAACCGAATTTATCACAAAAGGCATTGTCGGGATAAGAAATACTATATAATTCTCATATTTTTCATCGCCAGAGGATATCTATTTTCTCATGAGTGATATAAATTACAAGTTTCGACGTGCTAAGCTCATTCAGAATGTGAAACTAATTACAGATATAATGTAAATGACAGCAATAAAGTGGACGATTTCTTTTTATTGCGCTAAAACACATGTACCTTTTCCGAAGCAATATCCACTACCCACGAAATTACATGTATTAATTTTATTCGTTAATAATTCAATCGCCTGTAATTCAGGTGACAACGGAACATCATTTAAATTTGAAAAAAAACGTCCAATATTCCTTCGCCCGTCCATTTTAATTAAAAGAATGCCGTCACAGACGAACGCAATGTCCAATTGCATTCGCGCCACCTCGGCGTTTCGCAAAACCGCCCCAAACGATGAAAAATAATAATTTCCGTTTTTAATTTGGTTCGCGCGATGAAAACTGAATAGTATTTCGAAAGGGTGGGACAATAATTCGGCTTGTCAGACATCCCAATTAATTAATCAAGGGAGTTTCGACTCACCTGTTTTCCGTCCCAGCGGCTGTACTGTTTCCATTCGGGTAGCCCCGGTCGCCAGTACTCGATTGTGTACTCTTCGGCGTACTCCTGTCCCCGTCCTCGGTCAAAGCGCCCTTGAGTTTGCACGCCGGTTATGACCCGGGTCTCTCCTAGGTCGATTTCCAGGTATTCCCTCACCCCCCTCTCCACTTGCTGTCGCGGGCACCAAGCACCACCGTTGCGTTCGACTCTGAGCCTGGAGAATTTGAAGAGAGGGTGGCTTAGGATGGGCGGGAATGGTCTTTTCTAATGAACAAGCTTATGCGCGATTTTAGCCCACTTGATTATGCTCTTATCTCATTTTATCTTTCATGAGTGTACACAAAAACATAAGTTCTGAGTGAAATTCCTTGAAATTTTATTTCCAGGATTGCCAAAATGATGTGACTTCTTTGGAACCGAGAGATTTAACGGAAGATATAACGACGTAGTGGAGGCTGGGTCAGTTTAAAACTGCAAGTAATAGAGGTGGGTGTTATAAATATAATAATTATATTATAACAAATAGGTTTTCACTTGAATATCGGAATATGGATTGAGCACATAATGCTCTAGAACTTGAAATTACTGAGATGTCTTAACAGATCATGTCGAAATGATAAATAAATGCTTTATTCGTGAAGTACTTGAGAGTATTTGATAAGTATACCTTATGTTGTGTTTTGCTTGAGGTGAATGATACGGAGAATAAAAAAATCATTATTGCATTATTAAATCGTTAAGAAAGTAGTGTATTCGTAGCAACGATCCACGAGATTGGTTGGGAGTCAAAAGAATACCAACCACAAACACGGCAATTTTCCTATAAAAACTTAGGAGAGAAACTGTAATTGAATTTTAATGTTTTCAAATGGTTGCCGAAAAAGATAACAAGACTGTGGGAATCGATCTTAGTGACCACTCATCTGAATACTCAAATCGTTCACTACATGTCAAACATTTTAAAAAGAGAAATAAATATACATTATTTGCATTATAGCTGAAATTATAGAAGTTAAAAAAGGAAGTCATCGGCCAGGAAGGAAGGAATTAAATTAAGAATAACTTACTTATCTACGCGATGATTGAATTAATGGTAAACATGATGTGAAAGATAATGTAATTGGACAAATGTTGACACCTCTGTCATTGTTAAGCAAACGCTACTCATTTTTGTGGATCTCAGTTCTAATCGAATAATAAAATTAAATAGTCACGTCTGATATAGTGTCATCTTCCTTTAGAAAGCCCTCGCTTTTTCAAGAATTTGACTCCAAATTCACGTTAATTGACTTCCACCAAAGTAGTCAAAACTTTGCAGCATCTACATGTTTTCACTATCTCTCTTTGAGCGAAAAGCTCTTTAAAATGATTTATTTTTGCATCGATATTAATACGTACGACATAGGTCATTTAATGGTTTTCACTTCAACATTTTTTATTTTATTCTTGCGTAACCTGCTCCATTTAAAATTTCAGTTAGCTTCCAAAAATTTAAGTTTGGTTGCAGTTATCATAATGAAGCGATAAATAATAATCANTCTTAGCCCCAATTCGAAATTTTCTCCTTTCTTACAATTGACAGACTTACATCAGCGTACGTTTCCCGCTCTTCGGCGTCCTTGGGCAGGGAATTTCATTCCATTCCAAAAGTTAGTGGCAAAAAAAGTCTATGGCTATTTTCAAAACTTTGCCCTAAGAAATATATTTCTTTGCGACGGATGTACGTACAAACACAGTTGTAAATAATTTAGCAATGTTACGGAACCTATTCTTTAGTGATATCAATCAAATACTATACAAGAAATGAGAGGACTTCATGCTCGAGAGTAATACCTTCATTGTTTTACATTTTTCACTCTCATCTGCCAATGCCTGTTTTTATCGTGGTTTCTTAAGAAATCACTGTAGCTTATCGGGCGATATACAGTACGAGTGTTAAAACGTGTGCTACCGGGTTTTCTTCTTTAAAGAATGAGCCGTAAAATAATGCTAGAATTCTAACAGAGTATGAATGTATTCAGGACGGCAACAATAGTCTGAATTTAGGAAATTAATTATAAACAAATCACTATCATAATGAAGCGATAAATAATAATCAAAATCAATATATTTAATACATCAACGATTTAAATTAATAAACTGGCTAGCAAAAAAGCGTTTTTTTGATTTTATTCCTAATTAGTAGCTAACCGCAAAGACTGGTATAATCGGTGTAAAACCGATTCCGGAATTTGGCCTCAAAAATAATGTCAAATTATTAGTGATTCATGACGGAGAGAAAGCTATGAAAAAATAATACGCTCAATTTTTGAGCGCTATTTCTTCTACCTTTATTGCTCCCTTTGCAATTAGCAGTTCATTTACATTGGCAGTTTTAATTGAAGACGTACCTTTTCTCGATCACTGAAAAACTGCTAATAATTCTTCTATTCATGTAGTCTTTACTTAAAATTTAATCGCATTTTAAAATGAGGATATAATCTTTACACAGTTGTACCAATATTTATTGTACATACCTCTTATGTAAAATATGGAATCGTCATGAATCGTTATGATACGATAAAAGGTTTTCTAAAGTAGCTGCGAAACAAATTATTTACAATATTTTTACCCACGATTATTCTCTACCATAATTATTGCCAAATCCAAAACTATCTATGTATATAATCTTTTGTTAGTCCAGACCAAATACTGTTATCAAGGATATTAGGAGAGAATTATTAGATGTGGGTGGATTTGTAACCACTCGAGAACTTTCTCCGGAAATGAAAATGACATTTTCTCAAGATCAAAGAGAGCGAGAGACAGCCAACGAAAGAAAAAACTCTCATAAGCATAAGAGGAAATCTTTCTTGTATGTACCTAACCAATATCAAAAAATGAAATATAGGGAAATCGCAAAAAAAGTTGATGTTCTGAGGGAAACCCACAAACTTCATATCGGATTAAAAGAGAACGGAAGGCTGCATAAATATACTCTCGATAATATAATACAGCAACTCTCGAGTGTGTTCCAAGAAAGATCATCATCGTCATAAATGTCATAATGTTAATATGATTTGATTAAATTATAGGCTGTTGAATATTAGAAAAATAGATTACATTATATTACTATTTATTTTTCTATTATAAGACTACATAAAGATTTAGTTAATAAATAGACTCGAATAGAAAAGTCTCTAGAATATTAAGGAATGAAATCGGTGACCAATTTTATTTAGATTAACATGAACCATTAGATAAGATAGAATTACGGCTGCATAATGAGCCAAAAGAAGAATTCGGGCTCATAATGGCTCATTACAAAGTAATTTAATTTTTGGAGGGAAAGTGTTTTAATTTTTCCATTTCTGATTTAACTAACTAAGAGATAACTAGCAGGAAAGTATTTCAACTTCCTCAATAGATCTCAATTTCCAATACTCATACGTACAAAAAGTCCATAAGTTCCACTGAAAGTTGCTTATGTAACTGGGAAAAAAGGATGTTTTAAAATGTAATGAAGTATGAAGAGGCTTACCTCCCGTTGTGTGGTCCCACGTTGGGCACGTAAGATGAGCTTGCAGTAATGGCTGAGTCAGGAATCGCCCCAGATTCCATCCCAAGCGGATCGTCACAATCACCTGCAAAGTGAAGAAAATGCATCTTTGAGCACATATTTAGCGAGATTTTTTGGGCTCATAAATTGCCGATTAAACCGTTCATTCTAACCCGGTATTTATATACCTCTTCATCATTTTCGCCCCACATTTGAAACATTATCATAAGCTCGCGACTGTGAACACAACAACGGCGATCTCCAAATTCAATAAACAAATTTCAATATTCTTTCATAAACGTCAACCGCAAGAGCTTTTGAATTAATTGTATTAGTAGAATAAAACATGAATTTGCATGGCGTTTTTTTCATTAATGGCCCTCATAAAACAGAATGAGGGCTTGAATACTTTTATGCATTTTTCAATAACATTTCATTATCGTTGTATTTCGGACGCAAAACGCCGGAGAATCGATGGCATATTTTAACTTCCCCAACGTGTGAATGAATTGATTGTCATATTAACCACGTTGATGGCAGCGTTTAACCACGACCACAGCTAAAAACATTGCGAACAATACCACAGCCTTTAGCGACAGTTCAATTAAAAACTTGTTCAAGGCTCCAAGCAAGGGTCGATTTTATTAAAATAGAAAGCTATAAAAGCATTGTAGATCGCCGCTTTCCATGTCTACGACATTAACGGGCAATATTTTTTACCTTTTATTTTTCACTTCGGGCGGATATCGGAACATCCAATATGCCAGACGTGGCAAACATCAAAAAGGTATGGTCACGCGGGTGATATGCGCTGGGCCAGATGGCAACCTTCCTTTCAGATGTTTTTATTTATTTCTATCAGCGGTGCTCCCACTTCCTGCCCTTGCCAACTCGGCCATCCCCAGCTGTCAATCACCATGCTGCCGATAGTGCCAGTCTGCGATTAAACAGGAAGGAAATGGTCACTGGGGATATAGGGTGGTGCAGAGATTTTTGTTGATAGGAGGATAGCGTTTTTGGGCACATTTAGCGGATTTTCAATGAGAATATCGGTCTCGATAGTCTATTTTGGGGAAAGAGAGTAGTCGAATAGTACCACTAACAGTCGATTTAAAACTGATCTAATTCTGCCTCTGGGTGTTTCGTGTCCCAGTAGCTCATGCCAGCATAATTCATTGTCTGTCTTAGCCCCAATTCGAAATTTTCTCCTTTCTTACAATTGACAGATTTACATCAGCGTACGTTTCCCGCTCTTCGGCGTCCTTGGGCAGGGAATTTCATTCCATTCCAAAAGTTAGTGGCAAAAAAAGTCTATGGCTATTTTCAAAACTTTGCCCTAAGAAATATATTTCTTTGCGACGGATGTACGTACAAACACAGTTGTAAATAATTTAGCAATGTTACGGAACCTATTCTTTAGTGATATCAATCAAATACTATACAAGAAATGAGAGGACTTCATGCTCGAGAGTAATACCTTCATTGTTTTACATTTTTCACTCTCATCTGCCAATGCCTGTTTTTATCGTGGTTTCTTAAGAAATCACTGTAGCTTATCGGGCGATATACAGTACGAGTGTTAAAACGTGTGCTACCGGGTTTTCTTCTTTAAAGAATGAGCCGTAAAATAATGCTAGAATTCTAACAGAGTATGAATGTATTCAGGACGGCAACAATAGTCTGAATTTAGGAAATTAATTATAAACAAATCACTATAATATATTATATATTTTGAATTAAAATAGTCAAGGTAGTTAACAATGTAATTAATATGTATTTATATTAACCAATGGTCTATTCTAAAAACTGCTGATACTGGCTCATACTTATTGCTGATCTTGAGATTTTATTCATAAAATAATGAACTTAAAATACTGAAATCCAACTCAAATTAATTTTATCTCGATTAAGAATACGCAGTGCAACATTTTTCATTGAATTAATGAAATCGCGGCAGCGTTTCCTTGTCAAATTAAGTCCTACCTTGAAAATATCAAGTTAATATTTATGAGTTGATTTCGTAGAAGACGAAATCATAAATCGATATTAACAATATTATTTGTTCAAAATTTTCTCGTCGAAATAAAAATTGGAAAATCAGGAAAATGCTCCCAAGTGAAACATTAGATTAGGAAATTTCTTTTGCGTAGTCATCGCTCCGTAGGACTTTTTCTTAGAAGAAGGATTTCAGCGAAGAGCTATCAACTATTTCATTTAACGAAAAGAGGAAAGCTGTGGATGAAAAATTTAGGATTTATTCAAGAGATCTATTTCAAGAAGTCCTATATTCCCTTACATTTTTTGTCATATAGGAAAACGTTTATTTCTCAGAAAATATCACTATGAAATCGGCTTCTGCTGTTGGGCTAAGCTTTCATTATTAAAAAAAGGCGATCTAAAACAGCTTATTCAATACTCGGGTTTTCATATAAATAAGAAAAGTAATGATAAACATTTTTTGTCCAAGAGATTTAAAAATATCGGAGAGGTAATTTTCCAACAGGCACGCCTTAATAGTAAAGTACAATAAGAAAGTATTGTAATTTTTTGAGATGTATTTATCGCACTAAAATGGTTCAAAAGTATTAAAATTAATTACAAAATACAATAATAAAAGAACGGATTGAATCACTGAGTACATATTTCTTCTTGCATCCTCACCTCATCTCATTCTCTATGATACTGAATGGCTCAACTTCAAAACTGACATCCTTCATTAGAATATCTTTTGAGCATTCATCTTCAAAACATGGTTTCAGAATTCCAATATTCCTTTAATATGGTTATGTTTTTCTTCATTTTAATCTTTATCACCTGCTTTTTAAGGCAATATTTCGAAACAACGACCATAGATAGCTTTAAGTGCACATTGCAGTAACGACGTCCTAATGATTGTAATCAATTGTGTTAATTTCCTCCAGTATTATAACTTGCGATTTTTTCAACCATATCAAACAAAGCTTTTGAGGACTCTTCTTGTGGAAAAATCTACTGCGATAGTTTGTCTTCGCGATAAATTTACAGGAACGGCGCCATAAGTACGTTTATTTCACCTCTCATTATTTCACCATGTGAGATCGTCATAAATATTTTTCTCGACCTTTTATCGACATCAACCGGAGTGATATACTCTTCAAATGGTTTCTTTTCTAATTCTTAGTATTGGGCTCTCAGATATTAAAAAATATTCCAATTCCATCGCGCATGATGGATATATTTTAAAAACTTCGCCAATTAGTTAAAATCTTTTCATAGCTAAAATTAAAATTTAGGTGACTATTTTAAACTGCNGAGGTCCTCACAGAGGCAGCCGGCTCACAAAGCGGTGTTATGAGGTTATTTCCCCCCAGGAAATCACAAGGATTAAAGGAAAGGAAGGTGTCTTAGTCAGTGGCGTATGGCGTAAGAAAATTAAAGGAATAACAAGTGTGAAAAATAGCGACACGACTGGGACTCGAACCCAGGTCTCCCACTTTCGAGTCCCAGTCGTGTCGCTTTTCTTCACACTTGTTATTCCTTTGGGATTTTCGTAGGTTTTACAACCTACTAAGTTACCTTCCTTTCCTTTATCCTCGTAAGAAAATTATATTAATATAAGGCTAGCAGTAGATAGAAATAATACAAGACCAACTTTCATCTTCAACTGCCATCAATTTGATTACTACTATCAACTACCATACATTTTCCCCTTCTTAACGGGCATTTCGTACTATAAGTGTAACTTCAATTCAAGGTGAATCCAATGTTACTTTTATTCTATTGAGAGAAAAGAGGTTTCGGTTAAAATGAAATTTCCTTGCATTTAACTTCTTGGTGATTTTCAAAGAATGCGAAAGTTGCATTCAACTGCATAAGCCAGAGAACTATTTAAATTACCTTTCACTGTTCTTACCTTCTCGTAATTTGTAATACGTATCGGGAGGAAAATACTAGAAATGGCGTTCATTAATGTTTAAGTCCGAAATTGGGACAGTGTTTGGGAAAAGCTGCCCGCTGCCAAGAAGTGGCCATGTAAGTCTGTCACTGTTGAAAGCAATTAAGATAAGGATTGAGGTAAAGCTGTTAAATTTTGCACATTGAAGTTGTGCGGCTAAATCCTAAGGCATAACAAGTGTGAAAAATAGCGACATGACTGGGACTCGAACCCAAGTCTCCCACTTTCCAGACTTTCCCTTAACAGTGTGGAAGAGACGCAGCATGGTAATTCAGTGGTTAGAATACCTGCCCGGAAAGTGGGAGATCTGGGTTCGAATCCCAGTCATGTCGCTATTTTTTGCAGTTGTCATTCCTTGGCAATTAAGATACTTTCATAAAGAAGTACAGATTCCCTATGCTTGTAATTTCAATAAAGACCCAGTTGTTTACAGACGATTTTACAAATATTTGTGCTACGACGTGGCAAACCATTCCTAAGATCAACGCAAGTCGTGAGAAATATCACGTGATTTTGGCTCTAATTACTCGTAAATGAGTCATCGATCGTCATCAAAGTTGATTGTGTCTGATACATAGTATCTGATTTTGTAGCCTGGTCTAAGAGTAGTAGAACGTTTTTAAAAACTCGTCATCTATGCGAAAACTTAAACTTAGATTACCGTCACCGTCATTACAAAAGCAGCTTACTTCATTAATGCATAGTAATCCAAAACATTGCAGTTTGACTCCTCCATATGTCTAACAAAAAATCGTTCACGTGTTACAATATTCAACACGAAGAACAAATAAAAATAGTTGCGCTCGATTATTTATTGCGATATCAACTAACATCATCGGATGATTGGAAGAAATTGTCGAAAACCACTTCCTCTAGTCCTCATATATGGATTCTATTCATTTCATCGAGTTCATTTTCGCAGCACGGTTGAAGTGAGAAGTGAATGCATCTGACGGGAGCTTCTCCTATCTCAGTTACAATACTTATTGGGCGACAGCTGTCGGGTGAAAGTTTGATCCTTAACCCTTCCTCTCGACTTCATCAACACGATATTTTTTTCGACAGATGGCACGTGAGACTGAGAGACCTATTGAGAAGGGTATGAAGTTCATCAAAAAGTCATTCGTGTGATATCAGCTGTTTTCCAGTTCCGTTTGTTTTTGTATATATTGATCACTATTAAACGACCAGCCAAACAAATAAAATTCTGATTTCTGGTTGTGCTTGATTTCTCGCATTTGACAAAATGTTGCATGGGAGGAATGGAAGAACTTTCTTGTGATGCAAATGTTGATTATTCCTTTGCATAACCAGTTTACTACTTAAAAGAAGAGAAAAAATTAAACATATTAATTAATGCTAAACTGTTTCGTGGAAAGACTTGATTGCTTGAATCGAATATAATCAAACGCGAAAAAGAATATTCGTGGCCAACTATTTCTAAGTATCACTCGTCCTTCTCCGTAAGGTATATACCACGCAGCTGAAGTGACGCTTAATATTGAGTAGGGAATACAAAATATTCGGAGAGAAACTAAAAAGTATTCTCCGGATAGTCATGTGAGTAAAGAAGTCGACTTCGGTGAAAGCGGTTCCGGGTTAGATCCCTGTTGGGGGATCATATGCGAAATGTTTATTTGTCGAAGCACCAACTTTTTACTACGTACTACGAAAAATAATAATTTTGGTAACTTAACTGTCTTACGCACAGCAATTGTGTTTGTTGGAGTGTAAAATACCCAGTAATCCTAACTTCAGCTCGGTTAATTTATAATACGTTTTAAATTTCAACTCTTAAATAAGTTTATTCCCGAATGTAATCGTTTATACTCCATGTTTTAGTCTTGTTTGTTCCATATACTCGGCTGCCAAATGAAGCATGTGACGTACGCCATGAACCAGAAGAACGGTGTCGACGAATTCAGACAAGAAATTCGAAAGGGTCAGCCACATGACTTCACTGTCCAGCGCTCGCCAAAACCGGGATTTAGCTTGAAAAATGAAATATGGGAAACCTAAAAGGATTCAGGAAACAATCTGGAATGAATGAATCCCTATGGAATAGGGAAGGGGAGAAGTGAAAATCGAAATTTTTTATTAATTTACCGAAATCATTCGGAAAATCGTAGATCAGTGTGCGTAATATTTAATATCGGCAAATAGGGAAATTAAACGAGTAGGAGAATATCTGAATAGAAAATATCTATGATTACGTAGCTTCCCGGAAAATTATTTTAGTAAAAGTTAAGAGGAGCAATAAAACTTCTGATCTATATAGAGATGACGCAGCTACGTATATTCCAGGTGTCCATTTTTATTCGTTACCTCGTATGAATTATTGTTACTAAATTGGAATAATTTCCTTTTTTATATTTAGTGTTTATGTGCATAGAGCGGATTGGAATTAATGGATTTTGAATATCTAATAACCTAGTTAATTAATTTTCTTCCTTTTTTGCGAATTCAGAACAAACTGACCTTTCTTCTGAAGGGGTAACTTCTTATGCTGCTCCATTTACTCTCATTCTGATGTATTGTCGACAGTGACAGAATTACTCAGAGCGAAAATCTATCTGAATGTATTTTAATGTACTACCAAATACAAAATATGTATAGTACTCCTGGAACTAATCATTCAAAAGTGTAATAATTCAGTTCTTCGTTTTCATTTGGGATACACGGCAAAAGGCTAAGGCGTAGAGAATTAATTACCGAGTTAGTATAAAGTTCAGAGAACCAAAAGAAAACGAAGTACAGAAGTAATGAGTGGGAATGGAATTAGAACGTTACAACAGAATAGGATGCGAATGATGAATAAAGGCAATTTATCAAAAGATATAAGTTTACACCTCTTTTTTGCCCTCCCAGAGTAATGGTCCCTAAGTTCATTAAATTTTCGTAATCAATTTTGCTTGTACGTCAGCAAACATCTTCCCAAACTTCTCTTTTTCCCACAAACTAATATCCCGCCCTATCTCTTCCTCTCTTCGGCCGAAAACGCATCTGAGTCAGCCGAACTAAAGGAACTCTAATTTCCGCTGTATTAAGCTCGATCATACAGACGATACGGGATAATTTAATAGCGTGAAATGCGTATAACGTGGGGATTTACGGATACGCAGGCTGTTTCCCTTTTTCTCGGTTTTATCTCGAATTTCATCTGTTTAAAAGGAGAGGCAATCTACTAAAATCGAATGTATTATATAGCTAAAGTTCATTTCTGGGTTTGAAGCTGGAAATGAGCCTGTTAATATTTAACAGTTGCTACCGCTTTGATTAAAAAATTTGTAGAATTAGAATTTTCGTAAAGACAACAGTTTTTCGAATAGAATTTGCATTCGAAAGATTGACGAAATTTGTAGTTGAAAAAATATGTCCAGCATTTTTAAACAGGTCGCATATAGGAGTAAATATATTACGAGATTGCTGAAAATACCGTATTGTTGTTTACGATTCAAAACTCTTTTAATAGATAAAGTTTTGAATTGTTATGTATGAACAGCATTAACTATTTTGAGGCAAAAAGTATTAATTAAATAGCCGTCCTCAGATTGCAAATAAGTACATTAGTGCAAAAATGTCAGCACAAACCTTGGAGAAGAAGATTATTGCATTATTCAGTTAGAAATGTATACATATTTATTTTGTCACGTCCTGGAACGAATTAGCGCGTTTTTGTAAAAAATGTGCAGACAAACGGCTGCGTAATAACGCCTGTGTTGCTGATTATACAATGCAAACAAGGATTATAAGCATTTTTTACCCACGTGAATACAGTGTATTCTCCTAGAGTGTCTTTTATCCCCAGAAATATCTAAAAAAATCACGTTTTTGCAGCGACTAAGTTGAGTTACAGCTCTCATAACTCATCCTCTCATGAAATGTGTGCTACAAAGTTATCCCATTTTACAGACAGGTTCCCGCGCATACACGAGGAACATTATAATACCCCATAAGTTAGTGAGGAGAGGGAAAAGTAACTATTTTCATTGGAGGCTCTGACATTGAAGCTAGTGACTGTTTTTTGTATTGTGTTAGATAAAATATCGCTAAAATACCATGCCCAAAAGAGTAATAACCGGGTAGCTACCCGGATAAAACAAAAAACTCTAAAATTCAATTAGAACCGCAAAGATAAGGGGAGCGGGAAAGCGGACGAGCGGGAATAAAGATTGAAATCGCGAAGCATTTCTGAACGGCCATACTACTCTTCCTGCGGTAAAAACTTCAAAGAAAAAAATAGTCCGGGAGCTTTCATTATTTTTTTCACATAACCGGAGGACGTGGATGCGGCAAAAAAGGCCAAACCGGAAGGAACGGAAAAAAGACGCCTCTTGACGATGCGAACCAAAGCCACATGCCGATAAAGCGATATCATTCGAAGCAAGGGAGACTGAAATAGCCACTCGCTACCCTTTTCCATCTCTCTGCCGGGCACATCCTTTGGAACGGGACCATCATTTATGAAGATTAATTCTCTCTTGCGCCGGAACTCTAAAGCGTGTGGACACAGCAGTCCGCGAAGAGGCTTCTTTTTCCCTCATTCCACCGCTCTTCCCCTTCCGGAAGATGCCAACACTTCGTGCAATGCGCGCAGCATTTCATTACGAAGGGGTGTTGGGTTTCCGATGCCTCCGATAAGGCCTCCGTACGTCGGATTTTCGTTTGTGCGGCGGAGTAATTATCCCCGACGGACATACGTAAACACACACAAACCCACAAACGCACTCATACAGAGACACAAGTACCCCGTAGGGCAAGGTGCCTCCACGTAGGAGTACCGGACTGACCTCTACAAACTCTCCACCTTTCCTCATTTCTAAAACTTCCCCATCCCCGCTGGGCACGCTTCCCTTTGTGGCCGGCCAACCATGCAAAATTCAAGATTACGAGATAAGGATCGGGAAGGAGTGGGAGGAATTGCGGTCGAAAGAGTGACCATTTTTTCTTTTAGTTTGCGGCGTTCGTAAAAGTTTCGGCCCCCGGCGCCACCAAGGGTGTTTACAAGCCCCGTATTTTTTTGCGGTGAGCGGGTTAGCGTACAGAAGAGGTCGAATGGGTTTTTCTTTTTCTTTTAAGAGGTGTCGGAAAAAAAATACGACGGTACAAGGGATTTGTCGTGTGCTTAAGCGGGGCTGAAAAGAGGAGGGAGTAATTTTCCGGATCCCAAGAATGACCAGTGGGAAGTACACGAGATCGAGGGAAGATAACTCAAGAGGGCATTCGTGCTGCGGCTTGGAGAGCAAAATATCCCAGGAGATGGTGCGATGAATGACCACCTCCAGAAGTGACTCGACTTGTCGCTTAAACGGTAAGAGTTGAAGACTTTTCCTTTTGAGCCAGTGATGATAAGGCCCTCCTTCTAAGGTGTATTCATATCGAGTGCTCATGTGGTAAAACAACAAGCTCTGCGCACAGCTGACAGCTAGAGATAAATCTCCAAACATTCTTTACTAATGAATGCCATTCACTTACCAAGTTTAAATGAAAACTCGGTAAGGGAATGTAAGATGAATTAGTAGATAGATATATTTGTAGTTATTTTTGAATAAGAAACGTAAACGAGGTTTCTAAAATTTTCCGTGAATGTTTGAAAGTAGTAAAAGTATCAACGTTTAACTGTTTTTCATGCAGCGATAAAAAGTTCATATTTGAATTAATTCCAATGCAATAATCTTCTTTGATGCGCTTTATTTTCCAAGTATTGAGCTGTTAAATGATTCAGTGTGTCCATTGTTCGCCGACATTCGTTCTATACTACTTAAAATTCCACAACCTATGAAAAGAGAACCCTGAAAAAATCAATTTTTATGGGATGCAGCAAAAGTTTGAAATTTGTTTTTTTTCTTGGATTAACAATCAAATATGATGTATAGATGATGGTTGTTGTATGTAAAACTAATTATGTTCGAAAGTACCAACAAGTAAAAAGCTCAAGTTTGAAATTTCAAGACACTACGTTGCTTAGTATTTGCTTGACAACCATCAATAGCGAACGCTCCCAGTGAATTTGAAAACGCTGAAAAAATTGGTCATCGTTGTGTGATACAATACCTTATTTGAAAGGTCTCAGTCCAACTCAGTCTGCTCCTTCGTTTATAACAATAAAACATTTGGTAGCAGAGTGTGGTCGACCGCAGTGGCCGACCAACTGAGGCGACCACGCCAGAAATGGAGAAGAAAGATCACAAAACGGTATTGGATGACCGTTACCTAGAAGTGCGCGAGATAGCAGGCATGGTATACATTTCAAAAAGTACATAGCATATTGACTGAAAATTTGAACATGAGAAAGCTGTGCGCGAGATGGGTGCCGCGTTTGCTCACGATGGAACAAAAACAGCGTCGTGAGGATGTCACAATCGAATGTTTGGCGATTTTTACAGCAATAAAGCCGAGATTCTGCGAGATCCATAACCATGATTGGACCATGGCTCCATCACTTCACACCTGAGACAGTAAAAAAAATGGATTGCAAGGGGAGAATCGGTTCCAAAGAAACCGAAGACAGTTTCATCTGCTTGCAAGATTATGGCGTCAGTTTCTTGGGATACGCGTGGGAGGATTTTCATTGATTACCTTCAGAAAGGAAAAACAATCCACAGTGAGTAATATGAAAAGTTATTACAGCGTTATAGTTATGAAATCAGGAAAAAACGGCTGCAGTTGGCGAAAAAGAAATTGATTTTTTATGAAGACAATTCACCGGTTTACACATCCGATATTGCAATGGCCAAAATCAATGAGTTGAAGCTCGAATTGTTTCTTCACGCATCCTATTCGCCAGATTTAGCCCCTTCGGATTATTTTTTCTTTCCAAACTTGAAAAAATGGCTCGTTGGTAAACCAATCCGGTGGTAAACGGTGGTGCTGAATTTTCTAACAATGAAGAGATGGAGTATGCGGTTATTGGCTATTTTAAGGAGGTCGACGGTTCTCACTATAAACAAGGTATCGACGCTATTGAACATCGCTGGGAAAAGTGTGTTGAGCTAAAAGGATACTACGTTGAGAAATAGAGATATATTTTTTACAACTTTTTGATTTCTTTTTTTAGGACGAATACTTCTGGGACTACCCTCGTACTTCTTCCTTGCCATACGTAAACAATTTTCATAAACTATAACAAATATTCATAAAATCATGAACAGAGTTTTCTCGTAAAAGGTTTGAGTAAATATTTATCCTCGGTGACAGCTGCAAAACTGCATTGAGTGAGCTTGTTAACACGAAGAATAGAATCCCAGAGTCAACAGGTAACGGCTTCATACGTGCTTCAACAAGATTGGAACTATGAGGTTTTCCCTATTTGTACAAAATTGTAAATGTAAGATAGGTATATTTCCATCATATACTTACACATGTGGGATCAAATAAAGAGAAAATTATTTACAGAGAATTGTGCTAAGAAGAGAAAATAAGATAGTCATAAAATGTACAACTGAATTTCTGATTGCATGGTGATGGAAAGCACACAAATTTTCTTCTGTTTTTAAAAAATCAAGGTAGGTTAAGATAATCTTGGGGAAAGTAAACCATATTTAACTGAATGTATGAAAATTTGTGAGAGGTTTTTTACAAAGAGTGAAATCTTTCCCCAAAAATTGAAAATAAATTTGGCAAGGACTTGTATCGTTTGCCAGAAACAAGTTATCGGAGTGCCACGTTTGGCACAGGTGCCAAGGATTGCTCCCCCTTGCCCTAAGACATATGTTATAAGTGAAAGATAGTAAGTGAAAGATATCCGAACATATTATAAGATTATGAAAAGGTAAATTTGAAAAATATATCTTCCAAAGCGTTTCTCAAGCTGTGACATTTTATACAAAATCTTTTCAAAAGGTAATTATTTCAAACGCTGAAAGAAATAGGTTCGTCACCGATATGTTTGCTAAAATAGTATCGGAAATCTGCAACTACAAGAATCTCTGAAAAATCACCGCAGAAAAACAGTTATCTTTGATTGTTATTTAAAGACTTGCTTGCAAGGCATCGTCTTTGAGAACCATGTATAATGAAGGAGAGCAAGCAGTATAATTACGGTTGTGGCTGTGGTAAGGAAATGCGAAGAGAGAATAATTAGAATATAAATCGTCATTATCAGGATTACTTAGGAATCTGGATAACATTCATGCGAATTTACGGACTTACACATTCAAATGAGTAATTTGTTTTGACATACATGTCTTAAATGGTATTTACTAGTCACTAGTCACTAGTAGTCACTGAAAGCGATGTATTTGGTTCATTAAAATCGTTTTGCTTTTATTTTTATGGTAGATTGACGAATCAAAACTCATTTGACTGTAGACTTTAGAACGTTTGCTTGTAAATAGAGAGCCTGATTGCTGCTTTGATATCCATCGAATCAATAACATTACTTGGCGTTTGCAAAAAAAGTCACCGTGCCTCTAACGAGCTTCATTCGAAGTCTTTGAAGCCCGAGAAGAAATCAGATACCCTAAGCAAATCAAGCAAAGCATAACACATCCAAGAATTTATGCAATAAACGCCAGGAGTACGAATAAAAAAATAAGGGGGAAAACTTGTTAACGCTGAAATGGGCGTGCTTAAATGTCGATAATTATATCCTAATGAGTTTCCACAGGAGCAGCGGGAGGAATCTCGCTCCTTATTTTATTTCTCTCTCCCGCTGAGATACATTCGCGAAGTTGCCGGTAATTGGGTGGGGGTCGGTAAAGTAGTCGCCCTCCCAAAGGGAAAGGGAGTAAGGAGTTGCAGGCAAAGGAGGAGTGGAAAGCAAGGTAAGAGAACCAATGGGAAGATATGGAGCTGAAGAATGGTGGAGTAAAGGGCTTTGGTCTGCTAAGTTCGCGCGGTTTAAGGAAAAGCAACGATGAAGCAAAATCATGCGGATCGGAGCAAAATGGGAGAGGGTTCGAAGGAAAGGGTTCCGAAGAGGCTGGAAGGATATGGAGGGAGTTCGACTGTAAAGAAGACGTGAAGGGATGGGCGGGGAAACGAGCAGTGAAAGGAATTGGGGGTAAGTTGAAGGAAGATGATGAGATGAGAAACGCGACGCAAGTTAAAAGAAGATGGAAGAGACGATATGGTATGGGAAGGGTTATAAAGAGGAAGGGTGGGCGGAAAGAATGGATAGAGATATAGGAGTTAAAGACAACGACTGATAAGGGTTGAAACTTGCTCAAAGGTAAAGAAATTTTCCCGCAATCATAATCCGATCAAAGCAGCTATATATTTTAAATGGTTTGAGACGGACGCGTCAGAAAATATTAATTTTGTTAGATTCATACTTGAAGTTGAACTTTCGAGAGTTTTGCGTTTCAAATTTATAGGTTAAATCATTAAAGCTATGATTACTCATCGAAAAATTAGTACTCGTTAATTAACGTGAGGTATATTTAAAAAAACTTCAGATTACGGGCAAAATGATTCCTTCTAAATTGCAAAAATATCCTAACATATAATAATTAATTAGATATAAAGAACTCCCACAACTGATAGATTCGTTCTTCATATATTACGCAATAACGACTTATTTTTCATAAATAAATAAAGGAACTCTGTGAGACTGTTGCTGTAACATGTTTCACAACGAACACCTCAGTAGTTTCATTTTGTTAATATTTTGAACGGAAGGAAAAGATAATAATTTGCTTTATATCAGTTTAATTTTAGATGTAAATTTCAGAAGAAATGAGAAAATTGTCAGATAACATGAATAATTAATTTAGGGATTCAAATTTTGGAAAATAACGCTTCATTTCACTAGCTGATTAATTATCACTGACATGTGACACCTTGTAGGAGGATGTTTGATGTTAGAATTAGCAAAGTCGTTCTTCAGCAGTACAAAGGCCGTTTGCTATGCCTTTTTATCGCTTATTTTCGTGCGCAAAATTATTATTAATTAATGAGATAACTACGTAGAAAATAAGGATATCTTTTGTATAATTTTTTGAAGTTTCTTCAATCTAGATTCAACCTCAAAGAAATCAGTCATTCAAGTAAATTAATACCAATATCAGTTCATGAATATCTATTAATACCAGTATGTCAGTTCGTTATGGTTTCCTACCACAAAGTCTTGCCAGTCTATTGATAGTGATACCATTATTAACAATTCATTCCATAATTCAGAATCAAACCTTTAGGGAACTCCCCAACTCAGTCTCATTTAACTTAAAATATCTTTTTGTACCTAAAATATCCGTTTTTGTGTGACTTATGAATGTAACATGCTTCACATTTAATCAAAAATCTGTTTGTAATCTGAAAGAGAGAAGGAAGATTTAAGATGAGCAAATAAAGGGCGTGAGAAGTGGAATTAACAATGGAACTGAGGGGGAAAAACAATAAAAGGGCGGAATGGGGAGGAGGAGTAGAAATCAGGAAAAGAGCGGCAAGATATACGTTGATGGGAGTGTATGTGAGGGTCTGGAACGGGAACAATGAAAAAGTGGGTTACGTCATTGAGGAAGTAGAGGATGGGCGTGAGGGGTAATTAGCGAGAATGGCGATTTGAGACTGCAGTGAGGGTAAGTAGTCGGTGCAGATCCGGGCAGACGTCGTAGCGAAGGGTGCAGTAGGAAGCGCTTCCCATATCTCCATTCCGCATTTCTATCTACGTCTCCACCCTCTACCAACTCTTGCGCCACTCCTTATTTATATCAGCGATTGCCGCAGCAACGCGATTGCGAGAGCCGATCGTGGGATGGCGATAGAGCGAATGGGCTGCAATGGTCTTAGGAATCTAATTATTAGAGCGATTATAGAAGTTCCCATTTAAGAGCCTCTTGAAATGCATGCGATTCGGTGGAACAACCTTTAATGGTGAACCATTACTCGGCGGACCTTTGTGTTGCGGTTGTGTTCACATCCGGACTATTTGAGATCTCGGTGGAGTGCATTCGCCTTTCTTCCGCGTCGGAGCGGCCGTTTCTTCAGTGTCCGAGGTTAACCGGAATAACGTGGAAGATTTTCTAGAGCAGCGCGATTTGACGGCACACAACGCGTCAAGGCCTTTTCATTACGTGAACTTCGTGTGGTTTCTCGTAGATTCCTGTCATCACGCTATGAAAAGGCGCGGTCTTCTTGGACTCAGCGGTAACTGCGAGAAATGCTGAATGTTTCGTCCGAAACCATTCCAGTGATGTACGATTATGAAACAGTATATAAAGGGACAGGTTCTGAGTTTAACACTAAAATGGCCCTTTCAGTTCATTATGCCTCGTCGCTGCAGGATATGAAGCACCTTTTCGAGTGAGTGAATGTCTGCGCACACACAAGAGAATTAATACCATGCATGAATATTTGCATGAATATATACATATGCGTTTTTTTCTCATTTGCTAAAGAAATTTAAAATTAAAATTTGGAAGCATATGTTATTTAGTATCAAATATATAAAAATTATTCTTTGAATTATGTTTTTAATCCCTCTTCGGATTATCGTAGCCAATACAGCAAGTGTCAGTATAAATAAGTCGTTGATTAATTTTTCATGATAGAGATATAATTTAAAAATTGAAATTCATACATAATGTGATTATGAAAATTGACAGTGAATGGTCTCAGAAATTTTTAACTCTTACGAAATATGTGCATCGGAATGGCTATCCCTGGAATACTACTGTCTAGATACTCAGGATCAAAGTAAACAGCTCGTAGTAATGCCATTTCATCCCGGATATCTTTGTAAACCGCAACCGAAAACGGGGCAAAATTAACCGAACGACCAATATCACATGTGTTGATTCTTTTTATCCTCCCTCTTACCGCAATGACCACCGCCATGAAAACTAAGTAGACGTTGGGTTTTTACTGCCATCACACACTCCACAGGATTATCCGAACTAATTTCCATCTTCCCCACCATTACGTCCCCAGCATTCCGTTTAATTCTAAGCCTTCTCCTTGGTCACGTGATATCTCTCTCCCTTCCCATCTCTTGCTGTGCTCCTCTTGCCTCAGCACCATTCCTCTGCCGGACTCGGAGAAGCAACTTCTCTCTCTCTCTTTCTCTCCATCTCTCTCCCCGTTCCTGACACCGCAATTTACGTCTTCGCAGCGAAAATGGACTCGCTGCATCCTCACTCTCTCCGAAAACCCTCCCCTCTCATAACACCCTCTTTCTCCCTTTTCTACACAGAGATAAAAGAAATGTATTGGTCTTGCACTTTGTCTTTCTGACAGGATTCCAGTGAGCAATAAATGCGTCGGAAACGTAGTGAATACTTTCACATGCCACTTCAATGGAATTGCTTCGTTTTGAAAATAGTTTTCGGAATATGAACTGCTGTACAGAAGGAACATTTTAGGCGATTGATATTTTTATACAGAATTTTTTGGATTGAAAGTGAGTGTACTTATAAGCGTGTAAAAAAGATTCTATGTATATATGTGCTTTATATTTGGCATTAATTTTTAGTGATAACTTCTCGATTTAGACTTCAATTACTATATTTTAATAGATTACTCCATTTTCATAATGAGAGACTTGAATATACAGATTCTTTTTACACATGTGATACACGATTTTTTTGTGTTTATGATTTTAGAAAGCATGTCCTAAAATATAACTGAAAACCTTTCCCAAACCATCATTGAGTGAAATTCGAAAATAGCCTCTGGCGTTTGGTGAATGAAATTTCTTTCATTTTCAAGTCTTTCAGCTTTCAAGCAAAGAAAATTGGATTTTCTCACTCGAACTAACGTTAAATTCACAGAAATTAAATATTACCATGATGGTAATCATAAAATCATTTTTATATAAAGGTTATTTTTATATAAGTTATTTAGAATTTACGATAACATTTTCCATGAGAAAGAATTGGTTTTAAAAATGTTCTGGATTTCCTTTCTGAACTTTATAAAAGATATGCCATTCCTAAACTACAGTTAATATTATACGGTTATTTAATAAATGTTGCAGTTTATTTACCGATTGCACGACATACGATTCGGTTGAAAATATCCTTTAAAAATAAGTTTTTGGTATATCCACAGTAGGAGAACCCATAGAAGGTTGACATTATTTGAGGAATACTCATCGATTCATGTTAATTGCTATTCATATTATTACAAATGAGTCATTAATTATTAATTTTTCAATTAATAAGAACTTAGGAGTATTTTAAATTATCCTCAGTATTTTTACACGATTAAGACCTAAGAATTCTTCATTTTCCTCGCTTAATTTGCGCCCCCTCACAATCTTTTTTTCTTAATCACCCCAGTTAAAATCCCTTTCAGCAATTTGGCTGTGCCGACTTGTTTCCCTTACCCTTCCCCGTACCCTTTTGCGACACCCCAATTTTACTTTCCCTTGTACTTCTACTCCCATCTTGGGAGCCATCTTCCGCAAATTCTTCTCCTTCCCAATCTCGCGCCCTCTATCCAATTCCGCCTCGTGAGATTTACTGCTCCACCGCTTTCTCTTCCCTCCGCCTAATCCTCTTCTCATCCCAACAGCTATCTTTCTCCCCCTCTATTTCCCGGCATTCCTGGCGGTGGAGGACACCATTGACCCGAACGAAAGGAAAAAGGGGAGTAAACTGTTTTAGGTGCCAGGTGTGGCTGAGGCGAGCTCCTACTCGTATTTCGACGTCAATGCAGAAGAAAAAAAAGAGAGAAAGATGGTCCAAAGAAAGTGAGAAGGGGGTGCAGGTTAGCTTCCTCTGTTTGTTTCCATCCACCTGTCCGATATCTGTGGAGGAATTCCTGTGGCTAAAAAACTTCAAGTCTCTTATCTTTTTCAGTAGAGCCTTCGCGATTTTCGGTCTTTTGTGGGAGAATGAAATGGGTAACATTAGAAGCTCCCTATTCTTCTTCTTAACGCTTCGATCCGTTAAGGTTTGAAAAAATTTAAAGAATCCCTCTCTGCCTTGCGTATCCAAGGCGAGAGAAGAAAGTTACCTCGGTTTTAAAACTTTCACTTTCCCTTCCGCTCCCTAAAATCTCCCGTCAGGGCCATCTCTGTCTTCTCCGATAACCATGTCAGTCGACTAAATTGCTATGAACATTTCCTTTATCACTCCTCCGGAAGGAAGGAACGAGGAGGGTTGAATATTTTCGATGCTGGAGCCTTTTGCCTAAACGAGGATGCAATCGATAGTTTTTGGAAGTAAATGATTTACGGATTAAATTATCTCTTTATTAAGATGGGAAAGGTTTCATGCTTCCCTTTTCGTGTTTTTGGAAGGCATTCCGTGAGCGAATGTTGCCCTCGTAAATCAGCAGTCACTCCTCGCGGATGATTTCTCTATCCCTAGCAAAGGCGTGGGAGACGTAAATGACCGCTTAAAATTGACAATCTTACTTCAACATACAACTCTTTGTCATATTGATTGAATGTGTTAGATCGATAACTGAATTGGCTGAAACATTCGCCCGGAAAGTGGGAGATTTCAGGTTCAAATCCTGGTCCCACCAGACTTTTTCATCCGTTATTCCAATGGTAAAATACTTTTTGAAGTCAAAATGGATAGGATTTTGTGAATTAGAAATGTCCTAAATACAAATTACTTTTTATCATTATAAAAATGAGTTTAATACTACCTGGGAAACCCTTTCCTATGTTAGTCTCCGCGAGCAAATACAAATAAAATTTTATTGTTATGCCGTCGTAAAGTTTACTAGGTGCAATTTTACCTTTTCTACTGACATAACACTACACCATAAAACATAACGTACTATAAAAATATTTTAAAATATTTCAACCATGCCATTCCACCGAGTATCGCTGGATACCATTAACTATGTCATATGTTGGATACATGGCTGATAGGGTTGTAGAGGCTACTCTTAAATCTAATTTTATCTATTGACTGGGATATCGAAAGAGATCATCTTTTGAAGAAAATGTGAAATTTTCATAAGGAAGTATTCACAGACAATCGGTATCATTATTTGCACGCTTGAATTAAAACCAGAATTTACAACTATTAGTCATAATGCTGAAGCCTAACAATCAAAATCTTATTTTTACTCTAATTTTATAAAAGTTCAGATATATCATTAGTATCCCAAGTAAATTTAATTTTTGAAAATCGAGAAGTGGCAGATATTTTTGCTAAGATAACACACTCCACAGGATTATCCGAACTAATTTCCATCTTCCCCACCATTACGTCCCCAGCATTCCGTTTAATTCTAAGCCTTCTCCTTGGTCACGTGATATCTCTCTCCCTTCCCATCTCTTGCTGTGCTCCTCTTGCCTCAGCACCATTCCTCTGCCGGACTCGGAGAAGCAACTTCTCTCTCTCTCTTTCTCTCCATCTCTCTCCCCGTTCCTGACACCGCAATTTACGTCTTCGCAGCGAAAATGGACTCGCTGCATCCTCACTCTCTCCGAAAACCCTCCCCTCTCATAACACCCTCTTTCTCCCTTTTCTACACAGAGATAAANGAAAATTATTTTTTCCTCGATGTTGTCCTTAAAAATTTGGAAAAAATTATTATTTTTCAGCTATTTTCAATCAAATTCGTCATCAAATCTCTCCTAAAAATATCAAATTTACTTTGGAATGGTGACTTAACCATTGTCCCCCACCAATTACGATACAATGTAATCTTCTTCACCAACGAATAAAAACTTCGAGTATTCTATAACATAAGGAAAAAGTCTGGAAAACGGTTTATTTTGCAAGAGCGAAATGGATTGCGCGTATTCTACTCATCTGAGTTGGCGGGAAAACATATCTCAGTGCTTTGATTAGATTCCCCAAAAATAGGGAAAAATCCGTAAAAGAGGGGGATTTAGACGTAGGACGTGTGGATTAAGGTCGAATGGGTCGATAGTGGGTGGGGGCTTGGCGGTTGATAGGAAGGGATAGAGGCAAGCGTGCGAGAAACACGTCAAACCACAGATTCCACACCACAGTAGAGAGTGTGATGGAGGCGATCGGACGGCGGGAGAAACAGCGGCGGTTTGAAGGGGAGGGAGATTCCAATAAGACATCGGCTAAAGTGCATAAAGCGAAGACTTGCTCCACTTGAGGATCAGCTGACTGGAAACCACGAGACAGGAGGGAGAGCAGGGGTAAGCATGGATGAAGACACGGGGAACAAAAAAGAGAAATTGCTTCTGTTGAGAGGATAAGTTCGGCGAAATCAAAGAGAAACCTTTGTATTGGCATAGGAGGGTAACATAAAGGGGAGGATTCTGACTACCCCAAGTTCGAAAAAGGGGTGCTTGAGAGGGGTAAGAATCTCAGGGGCAGGGATTCGGGAAGTGTGGAGGGAGACATGAAAGAGAAAATTGCACCTAGTTGCCTCCATCTTCTCTCCAATTTCTAGCGCACTCATTTCGGATCCAACTTCCGATCTACTCCGCACTAGTGCTATTTCTTATCTTCAGAAGGACGGGAAACACCACCTACACAGAGTGGGAAGGAGTTTTAATGGAGGGATGTAGAGGAGGAAAGCAAAAAAGAGGGATCTTAATGTTTTCTTCCCTGGAAGGAAGTGAGGGCAAGGGAGGGATATTTTGAAAGCATGAGAGAAGGCGGTGGCGCATAAGCCGTTGGATTAAGGGCGGGATAAGGAAGAGGATTCAAGGGTTGACGGTGGGTAGACTTCACTTTGACTTCCGAGTACTGAGTGGGAAAAAAGGACACTACTCCGAGTATGTCCGGGTCTGCGGGAGGGCTTGTAAAGAGGGTGAGAATGATGGACCACTGTTACCCTCAACTTGTTTCTGCTCTTCCGGACCCTCTATTCTGTATCTCTCCTGCTCTTAATCTTCAATATCTCAAAGGTTTTCAGTACGTCAGAGTCGCTTCAGTTTCTTATGTCTCCGGAGATTTTCTTGTTTCCTGCCCTTCTGTCTTTTCCATCTTCCGATGCACCACTCACCCCCGAGCTCTTTTTTTATCCAAAGGGAAAAATATAGCATAATGGAAACGTACGTCCGTTACAAATTGATTAAGTTCATAGTAACGTGTGATATTTTACAAAAACAAGGTTTAGAATGTTCTTATTAAATATATTTATAACACGATTATTTGCAAGGAAAAATGAATAGGAAACTTTGAACGGATTGTTATGCAGCTGGAAGCCCAAGGAAAAACGGAAGTGAAAAACTTTGACTTGACTGGGACTCATTCCCAGGTCTTTCGGTTACCGGGCAAATATTCTTACCATTTGACTACCATGTAAAGTCAATTCCACTTTGTTAACGGGATTATTTGCCAGCAAGATAAGTGGCACTCCATATAATTGCACCAGCTGCCAAAATCGGTGGTTGATGCCACTATGGTCGTTTTGTAATTAGAATACTTGCCTGGAAAGTGGGAGATCTGGGTTCGAGTCCCGACCACATCGCTGTTTTTCATTTTTGTTTCTCCAAGATTAATGTATCTTGAATGATCCTTCAAAGTACAGTATTTCTCGGCCGTACGGTATTTCTCCGCGAAAATTTAATCTAAAATCTGCTTTCGTCTTATGCATGGCGCATATGTATGCATTTTTTCTTACGCCAGGAATAAAAAAACATACAAAAGTAACTGTAAACAATATTGCGCTTTTACTCATATGCTTTATCTTCTAATGGCCGAGGAAGCCTTTCTAGCAACTTTCCGTAAATAATTCTTCCGTAAATTGACGCTCTTTTACGAATATCGATTCTTTATTTCACCTGCTTGTATAAGCAGCTTACATTACGATGTGTAAAACCTTTGAATCGTTCACCAGAAAACCGCGGTTTTTCCGGCGGACTACTCGTCTTATGGGCCAGGAAATATGGTAACATAAATTGCCATATTTATCAATGCATTTCAAAGAAATAGGATATTAATAATACCTTTGTAAGTAAACTCAGTATTCGAAGGCGTTACTTCATGGAAGACCATAACAATGGAAAAGAAATATCTGTTCACTTCCAAAGATGTTATTGATACGACATGTATCGCTAGCGAGATAGCATCACAAGGCAGTGATGATGCTAGCTCGCTAGCGAAACATGTCGCATCAATAAAATCTGTGGAAGTGAACGAGATATTTCTTTTCCATTCTTTTGTAAGTAGGTAAAGAAAAAGGCGAGTCCAAGCGAGTTGTTATAAAAGTTAAACTTCGTCGTGTTAGGGAAAAGCAGTCTCTAAAATCTGACAATGACCATAGCCATGAGTTCAACACGGAAAATTCCTCCGTTTTGAAGACACATCTGTACCGCTATAAGAATACGATACTTTCTTTGAGCTGCGTGAAACTTTATTCAATAACTTAGTCTTCTGATCCTGAACACCTTTAAATTTATCGTGAATTGGTTAAATAGTCTGCGTAGCCATAAAAAGAAAAGACCCATGAAATCTGAAAGTATCCTCGTGGGCGCTGGTGGTAAATGGAAATTTTTCGAAAATTACTTTCCATTTAGCCTCCCATTATTTCAACTCGTTCAATTCCGGGAAAGTATAAACGTCACATTATCCTCCCACTTTTCCATTTTGGAAGACTGTCTTTAAGGAACCTTTCTACTATATCGTCTCCTCCGCAGCACTATTCCTTTTTTATTGGGATGCATAAAATACCCCAGAACGCCATTTACACGCCAATAATACCTCTCACTCTCCATATAATTTCTTCCCTCCCCCATTCAACTCTCCAACGCCTTATTACCCGACCCCTTCCATTGGCCTATTAGCACTCCCTGTATTCCCACGCCCACTTGCCAACCTCTCCTATTCCGCTGATGGAAGCGCATTTCCTCTCCTCCTCAGGATTTCCTCCATAGAGACACATTAGCTTTCGATATGATGGCCTCGAGACACGGAAAGTGTCCCTTTTAACGGAACGGCCACGTGCGTCTCGAGGCACCGCGATGTCGCGTGGTGCATGGAAACGCAGCGACGTTTACTGACCCAAGGGATGACTTGAATAAGAGATTACCCAAGGCTAATATCCGAGCGGCGAAACTAGGGGTAGTGGCGGTAATGCACGTCGATTTTTCAAAAGGTTGAGCGTTTAAAATTGATGGTAAACGTCCGTGTGCGAGTTTTTGACAACATAAAGCTTGCTAGACTGCTTTCGCGATCTATCGGAAATAAAGACCTGAGATAGGAGGGAATTATAGGGGAAATGAGCTTTCAAATCGCGATTCTTGACGGTAAATCTCTCCTGAATGTCTTCCGGGTAGCTGGTGACATTTTCTTTAGAGGGAGAATATTTTTATCTTACAAATTATGGGAATATATGACAGAACCTCCTCACTGTGAATCATAACATAAACGTGCGAAAGTAAAATGGTAATTTTGAAGTTATTCGTTTATCAATTTTGCGATTTTCTTCAGGGATTTAATGCTAACTTCGAGGACTTTGTCCCCTCGGGAGAGCTCAGGTTAAAAGGAAAGTATACAATGGAGGAATGGCTATGTTAGTAAAGCTCGGGGAAACCATCTTTTAGAGACGTGCCAACACAATCAAAAAAGTAAAAGATACTCTGGCAACTTCCACCTTTAGTTTACAGTTAATGACAAAAGTTAATTGCTTGCTAAAAATACACACCCACTTGACATTCTTGACTTCACGGTAAATAGTTTTAAGGCGAAGTCTATTTCAGGATTAACAGAAAATACAATATTCTCACTCTATGAAATCGTTCTGATCGAACTTAATTTCTATTTATAAGAGCTATTTGTATATAACAGAACCCCTTCTGTTGTGTTGTCCCCTTCTGCACTTTCATAAATTACAGCTGTCACTTACCGATAGTAATCGATGCAATTCTCGTGCTTGAACGTTCTTTCGCTAATTGCTGCTGATTAGGGCCGATTTACATTTGAAACGCTTATCCCATTTGACAACCGTCCCAAGCCTTGAGGGAATGTTTCGATGATTAATATCCCTGCTTATAAAAGCCACAACATGCGTTCACCAAATATCTGGGCGACACTGACCTCATGGGCAATCGATCAATTTTAGCTACGTACTATCTCCGCGAGGCCCCGTTAATAAGCGAAAACGATGTGTATTTAACGGTTGTCGGATAACGTTGCTCTTACTAGGAAAGCTCTTTCACACTATCGCACTTTGCTTGAAATAGTCTTCCATGACTAATAACTGAATCAAATTCTTGATAGAATTCTTGATAGTCTGAAAAAGAACTTCTTGATAGCAGAACATTCTGAAAATAAGTACATAACTCCTAAGCTCATTCACAAATTTAACGTGTAAAGTGATAAATACAACGGAAATATCAGAAATAGCTTCAATTGGTTTGTAAATTTCTCTCACTATTACATTTGTAAAATTTTAGATTTAATCCTTGAAATTTTAGATGAATGGTAATTTTGCAGGAAGAAGGTCTTAGCTTATTTTTTTCATGGTCAACATATGCTACCTGTTCAATTAACTGTTAATAGTAAAAAAAAATAAATAAAATGTGTGTAAATAATGAAAAGGTTGAAGACAGTTGGGCGTTTAGAGATTGCAAATAATTGTTAAATAAATTTCAACTTCCCAAGGAAGAATGTACTTGAAAAAAGTTTGACGGGACCGGGAATCGAACCCGGGTCTCCCAATTGCCGGTCGGGTGCTCTGTCCGTCGAGCTATCCCGGCAGAACATTTCTCCAAGCCATTCGGGAAATTGGATTGTCACCCTTACCCGTTTTCCTTTGTTGTTAAATTTCAATTTGTTTGAAAAAATTACACCGAACGATTTAAATTATAGAATTGATGAATCGATTCAAGTACTGGTCAAATTAAGAAAATACCAATAATTTGTACAAGTTGCGCCCTATATGGTCGTAGAACAGGAAAAATGCTTCTATTAAATGTCATCCTGGTCACATCATCTTGAGCTTTCTATTTGTTCTCCTCATTTCATCGAGCATCGTTCCAATAAATCCTTTCAATATTTATTAGATGTTTTATATTCTGCGATAAATTCGTTTTCCTCTAATTATTACCAGATATATTTCGTGATCCACTTTTTAGATTTAATTCTATGGTTACTAAGAGTGAAAATTATTGTATACTATTTACAAATCATTATAGATATGATTGGGCAAAAGTTGCTATAGATTTCTTTCGAATTCTTTGAAAAGCGAGAGATAAATCAGAAATGATTAATTCATGGTTAATCTAAAGAAAAGAAAATCTAGTCTATTGAGGAAGCTATACAGCAGATTTTCGATTGTCCAAGTTAAAGTGGTTTCGATCAGATAATGGATAATGGTCTGTAATACGGAAGAGACATCTTGATTACTTAAATCATGAAATAATCACATTATTTTCAGTGTTAGTAAGTATCAGTAGTAGTAATTTAAATATTAGTGAATTCAATAATAATCGCTAAAAAGGACATTGGAATCAGTGTGCGATATTATAGGGCAAATAAAATAGTGCTGTGATTCCCCAATGAAGATCAGTGAACTTGATGCCAAATTTCGTTGTTTGTTTGTCTATGCTCAACTGGCATGTTGAAGTTACAGCAAAAGTAACTTAAAGGTTATACCAATATATGTGTATGTAAGTGAGAAATGCAAAACACACAAATGTTTACCTCGCATAATGCGGTACCTCGGTTACTGGGGACTCGGATGATCGGAACTCAACAATATTATATGAATATGTGAGAAAAACAGGTGCATTTTATTAGAAACCACTTACATTTGTCTGCCTATTAAATTCTTCCTTTTCAAATACGTGGTATCTCCACCGATGTAAAAGTGGGATGTCTCCTCCCTCAAAGGAAAGGCGTGTTTGCTGCTGAAAAACATCCATCTAAATTTTCTCGACTATTACGTTGCGAAAGTGTTCACATTTTCTCTCCGAATTTCCTTCCTGGAAACTCCAAGGAAACCTATAACATTCAGTAGTGCACGTGGAGTCCAAATAACAAAGAAATGAATGTAAAATGGCAATTTTGAGAAGGCACAAGCAAATGACGTAAGGAACCCAGATAGCGCTGAACTGCCAAGGGAAGGCGAAAACCTTGCGGAGGGTAAAGAGAATGTGGTGGAGTTCCCACGGCTGCGTAGGGCCTCTCCTCACGGCATGCCCTTCTCAGAGGCCTTGAAAATACCCAGCGAGTTTAAGAGGATGGACTGCTCTCGAAGACCACCTCATTCGGATGTGTCAAATTATGGCTCCGTAATAAAGTTTCATTACTGGTACTTCGAGCTGGAAATTATTCCGGATATAATGGCCCAGTTTCTTTTATCTACTTCATTGAAAATAACGAAAATTTTCTGCTATTTCTACAAGGGATCTTTCCGAGAGGGGTTTTCCAGTGGGTAGTTCTGCACGCGTGGGTATTAAAAGAAATTCTTTACAGATGGAGACACCAGTGGAACCTGGTGAAACAATCGGTACGCATCTGTTGCCGCAACTGAATCATGAATAATGATGATATAAGTATTTGTATGATTTATCGTCGCGAGGAACTTGAGGCTCATGAATTCTATTAACAATAAGCTGGGGAGAGTAGCAGCGACACGAATTTTCTTCTTTGGATCTTACCATGATTTTTGGTACAATTGCTCGAAAGTATGCATTTTATTAGATAAATACAACCTACCATAATGTGTGAAATCGAATATGAATGTAAAGGATTATAAAGATATTCATTTAAAAATTAAAATTATGATAATATATTGAGAGACAAACAACAAGAAATATTAGAGAATTCAGTATATATTAATAATTTAACAAAATAATCACCTCTTAAGCTACAATATAACGTTAAAGCTCCTTTATAATGAACATTTAGATGTGATAAATACTTTTTATGCATTTTCAGCGTTTCTTTAATACTTTTCAGTGCAAACATTTTTATCAAAGAGAGATTTACATGTTTTAATGCACTAATGTATCTCTTTTATCCTGGGAGGTACATAAAATGCGGTTGTAATAAATTAATATTTATTTCCTTGCTACTAATGTATTCCCATCAGTACTTAAGTAATGTTTGGTTGAGTAAACTTACTTAGCTTTTGAAGTGACAGCTAGGTATGTTCTTCCTATTTTTACATGTACTTCGATTGTTCACTGAATTGATCAATATTTAAGATTCTTTTTATTATATTTGCAATATTCTTGCAAATTCCTTCTGATCAACCGCATCATTAATCAATAATGTTTATTTTGGAGAATCTCATGCTTTATTCCTAGAAAATTTAGAGAACAGAATAGTCATAGTGAGAGGGTGGTAAGGCATATGGAAATCGTTTACTCAAAACCAACCGTATGAAGCGAAAGATCGTCGAGATATGATATCAGATAGAAATTTCTGTTTTGTTTGGCATCGATTTGTTTCCGGACGCCAGTTCCTTCACTCCAATGGCATCCATCTCTCATTCCAGCGAAACATTGCACGTGATATTTACCTGACGAATTAAAAACGAAAGAAGCCGGAAATATAATACCGAATTCATATTCAGAGGTATACAAAAGCGATTCAGACTAAAGAACTTTCCAGGAAAGTACGGTAACTCAATTCCATCGCTTGTTCTAGTTGAATAACGGAATCTAATGCTATGAATATCTCGTTTCGACGAGTATGTAAATTCCAATGGAGGAGCATTAATGGATTCATTGTCCGGCGGAGGAAGTTCTAAATGATAACTTCCGAAGGCTTCCGGAATTAGTTTCTTCGAATGAATTAAGCGCGAGTGCATTGGAGAGAGCAGGAGGTAGTGGAAGCAAAGAAAATATTCCAAGTCGTTGTATGGATGAAAGAGGAATGGAAAAAAAAATTCGCGATATTTGAAAAAAGAAAGTTCCGGAGTAGCTTTTTCCTTTCGGAGAAAGGAACTGCGGCATTCAAATGGGTCTGCGTTTGGCACGGCTTCCGAAGCAAGTCTGTAGGAAATCGCCATTTTCTTTTTACTTTATTATATAGAACAGCGGAGAAAGGACTCATCACTCCAATTTTCCTCTACGTCTCCCCGATCCTTTATTTTGTATTTTCGTTTCTGTCTTTGTCTTTTCATTCTTTTCATCATTGAGGACGCTGACGGTTGCTATTTCACTTTCAAATTGATGCGACGTTGTTTTTATGCACGAAACTTGCCTTTTTTTCTCCAGTTATGTTTTTGTCAATTCCGATACGACATTCACATCAATTACCCTGCAGGCTTTGTTTCAGCGTCTCTTTTTAACATAATTCCTCGAGAGTAAGGATGGTAAATTTGGATCCATGGTAAGTCATTCTTCGAATCACATTCTTTGATTTCCAATTACAATTAAACAATTTACTCCTTTGCTTTCCTAATCATCAGAAGGAAAATTATACCATGAAAAAGTCTTTATAAATGCAAAGGTTTACATTAATCAATCAAAGAAGTTTTAATGTGGATGTTATCCTCCCTTTGTTCGTTGATAATTAAAGATTAGAATAGCAACAATTTATATTTTATAGAAAAAAATCAAAATTCTCAAATAATGTGTTCTTTTGCGTGTTTTAATGTGTTCTGTTGCGTGTTTTAATGTGTTCTGTTGCGTGTTTTAATCATTAGGGTAGATAAGAAAAAAAGTAAACTTCTCTGATAGCGGAATGGTTCCTTGTCAAATTAAGAACTACCAGTTTGGAATCGGTATGACATTTTTGCAGGTCTGCGGAAGATATAAAGGTTAGATATAAATGTAAATGATAAAATTGAAACACAGTTTACCGTAGAAAATAGTACCCCTACTTGTAGAAGCGGTGGTAGAGATGAGAAGATCTCAGGGAAGTTAATTATCGACTACATCGTGAAAGAAATACAAGGAATAAGAATAAAAGGAGTTACTCAGAGTTTTCAAAAATGTTTGTTAACAAATATATTATAGATTTCGATGATAGAGCGTTGTCATCATGTTAAACTAATCAAATTACACAAATATGTATCCTTGACATTTTTGCAGAGGGTTAATTTGTGTTCAAATTAATTAACTATCAATGTTAATTGTTTGTCAATAAAAATTTGTGGAAACCGAAATATTCTGTGTAACCGAGAACTCAATTTATTTCTGGATGAAAGACATAGCTGGTCTCCACGAAGTGTATGTTGAGGTAATCGATTATAATTATTGACTCTTGCATTAATGACCATCGCGAGTTATTAGATTCTACCTATACGATCTATTTCATCATGTGATTATTCAATTGTTTAAACACTTGATACGAAATATTTTACTCATTCTTGTTCACTACATCTATTCGCAGCCAAGAACAAACAACGACAAATACATCGCCATACCAAAACAGATAATTTTCGGCATCAATTTTTCAAATTGGTGCTAGAAAGAACATCTACGAAACTTTTTAAGACCCTCGCAAAAATATTCACTTGAATTTAATTAGTAAGTATGCATTCTGTTCATAAAAAAATGAATCATGAACTAGATAAAAGTTTGCTTTTAACTTTATTTATTTTACTACAGAGGGTATGATTAAATACCGAAGATATAGTGAACTTCCTTGAGATAATTATAGGAGGAGGAATCTGTTTAAGAGGACACCAGACACCGATATCGAGCACAGATTTGCATAGAACAACTTCGCTTCTCGCTTCCGAAGAGGCTGTAAAGTCATACATTGAATCCGCGGTTCGTTCTCTGGAATATAAGCAATTGGAGCGTTAATCGGAGGAAATGTCAGGGGGTTTAGTCTACACCTCCTCGTTGTCTCCTTTCCCTTCTAACTACGCCCCGTAATGCGATTCCAACGGTAGCATATTCTGATCTCATGCATAACATTCGAGAACCGTCACATTAACGTAGTAGAGCGAGTTTAAGGCACGCGTAGAACGGAAACGTTGAAGATACGTCGAAATCTTTAGGTGCGAACTTTTACGAGGAAAGCTGTTATCTCCGATTACGAGATCGTTTGAGAGGTCTCGGATCCCAAGGTGCATTACGGGCACAGGAGTATCGCATCCGATGTCGTACCTTTTAAACTTACAGCGAACGGAGTGGAACTTAGTGCTTGCAGTTCTATGATGAATCCAGATATTACGAAATTTACATAGACTCTGATTATTTGAATAGGTTTTATTGAATGACGAAGTAATCGTGTCCCATGTAGTTTAAGCAGATTTTGCTGAAGACTTATATCTTCTCGTTTCCATTTGGATAAGGGTACTCGGAAGATAATGAGATGTTAATTCAAAGATAGTTACAATAAAAAAATACTTGATTAACTTTTTACTTAAGCACCTATGCCAATTATCCCGACAAGAAAATTAATAAGCATCTGAATACGCGAAGGGAGGTGTTTTAATTATAGGAAAGGTAAAGTAAATCTCCAAAACATACAACTAATAAATGTAAAAATAGAGAAGACCTCGAAAGAGAGAGAGTTAAACTATATATAATTTAAGAATTCTAATAAGTTTGCATATATTTTGGGCTATGAACGAATATGGTCTGTATGAAAGTTTGTATGGCCAAAATAAAAAGGTTGTTTCGAGTTTGCCGAGAAATTTGAAAAGAATAGGGGCAGGAATATGACGAAGTTCTAAGACGAATGGTGCTAAGCGGAGGTCTTCGTTTCCCGGGAGCAAGAATTTTTGTGTAACCTGAAAATTAACGTTTCCATTGTATGTGGGTAAATGCTTCGGTTAATTAGCAACTCAAACTTCTCCGTGTCCGGGTTAAATGAATCCATCGCAACGAATATGAAGGTGCGCCTCTGGTAAAAAAGGAAGAAAAATCTTGTTGAATTATATGAATGAGTTACTTGTGAAAAATGCGTGTCAGGGATGGTGAATTTTTTGTCGCAAAAGTGCCACACTTGAAAAATATAAAGAACTTGCGTGCCAATGTGGTGCAAAACCACAGAAAGAGATGCTGATGTCATCTATTCAATTTTGTCAGCTATGGGATTAAGATTAAGTAATAGACGTAAATAATCTTTATTTACCATAAATAGACAGAATTTTATATTTCATTTCTCTGTGTGAATCATTAGCGTGCTTACTTCCCAAGGGAAATGTGATATACTCGTATATGAGTTTCCATTTTGTAACAACACATCGAACTTTGCATTGTTTATGCGAAAATCCCATTTCCTCTCGTTTCTCAACTGTAAGCGGAGTGATATTTTCATTATTTGAAAACACGTAAATGTATTGAGCAGCTTTAATCTACCGAATGAAGGCAGAGAATTGGTCGAATGAGTTAAAATTGTATGACCTTTCACAGCAAATTTTTTCTCTCGGGATATTGTTTGTGGATAGTTAAGACCTCATTTGTGCCATAGTATCATTTAAGCCGAAGATTACCCTTTCCATTCGTTAAGGATAGCATTCATGATGAATCAGACCAGGAAAAGTCAATTCTCAACGACGCTCTAACCAATTATATCTTATCCGCTGAGTAAACAGGATAAAATGCTGACTTTCATAAACCGAGGCAGCTGAATAAAAGCAAAAACAGACCGAGCCTTTGGAAGTGGATTAGGAAAATCCTCTCTTTTAGAGTAAATACTGTGAAACAATAAACTGTTTTCTCAAAAAAGGATCTTCCTTTCCTGGTCCTTTTGGCCTTTCCCTTCTTCGTCCCCTCTTTCCTCCTCCATTTTCTCCCTTTTCCTGTTCCCCTTCGAGTTTACTCGTTCACAAGAAATAGATCATCCCCAGTTGTAAAACCCACGCCCGTTAACCCATACCACCATGTCCTACTCATCCAATGCCTCTACGGTTCGAATTGTTCCTCCAAAGGATTTTACGGGCGTCCTCCGCACATACCATCAGCTCCGTTACCCAACCTCGCGAGATGGTTACTACGAGCTAAGACGAAGATTGTGGGTAATCTCCAGAAATAACGAAGGATTACCTTTCGAGAAAAATGGGCGTGGGAAAATCTCTAAAGAGAAAAGTGGTTGGGATAAGAGAAAGGGAGAAAGAAGGAACTGGAAAACTAAGAGAGGACTCAGGATTAAAGTAGAGACAAGAAAAATAAAAGAAAACAGTACTAATTACAAACGAAATGAAGATGAAGTTTCTAAAGGATTACGAGTAGTAATATTGTAGTATCGTGTGCACATGTGTGCGTAAGTTTTATTTTGACTTTGCAAACTTTCAAAACAAAAAGAGTAAATTTCAAAATGTAGCGATGATTACTCATGGCGACATTAATTCAAATATATATTATGGAAGGATTCCAATCCTGCATTTTGTTATTAAATATATTTTTTAATCAATGTGATTTGAAAATTTCACTTACAGAAATGATTTTTATCAATTGTTAAATGATTTTCCGTATTGAGATAATAAAAATTCTCTCTTGACGATAAAATCATAAGTTTCAGGTATTTATAGAGAAATAAATTTCTTATTCATTTAAATGTAAATACTACGGGTAGGCAAGGTAGTCGTTTTTATCGAACATACATATCGAACCTCCTTGCATATATTATTAATGCTATTAATTACTTCATACTAATCACTAATTAGAAATGACACCGTTATAAGGTTACCATGGAATCCAGTATACATAAGTACACCCTGTTTCCAAAATTTCATGCAGTATAAATCGAAAAGCATCACTATGTGATTTTAGTTTATAGTCGTAGTGGCTGAATCAGAGTTAAAATTAATGGATAGCGATAATATACAGAAAATGTGTAAAACCTGAAATTGTGGTACATCAAAATCTTAATTTTTTATTGACTTTAAATCTTTTACATTCACCATGAATACGTTACAATGCCCCATGAAAACAAGAATTTGCTCTCCAGTTGTTTTTTTCAGATTCGTGTCGATAGGAACATGAAAATCTTTGAGAAAATTTCTCATCGAAAAGATACATTTGTGGAGGTATTTTAGGCCAACAATAAATAATTTTGAGAGAAGACGAAATGCGAAAGAGGCAAAAGAAAGAAAGAGGAAAGAATGTATATATGGCCCAAAGGGGATGTTAAAGTGGGAGGGAGTTACGATAGGAATTAACGGATAATGGGAAGATATGAAGCGAAAAAGGAGGTATGGAGCTAAGCGGAGGAAAGAGAGGGAATGGGATAGGGACGATATGAGAAAAGAATCAAAGAAATGAGACAGAAACGGAGTAATATCAGGGAATACAAGGAAATCGAACGATCAGAATAAGGAGGAGGTTTGATTGGAAGAGATGTTTCCGTACAGCTTGACGTCAGACACCAATCTCGTCCGATGTTGGAACATCTTATGAATCTTTGAATTCAGGTACAAACAATCAATACAGGATTCATAGCGAGTATTTCCTACGAAGATAAGGAAATAAAACGCCTACCTATTTTCATATTACTCATATACATTACAAACTATGAATTCTTGATAAAAGCATTCGATAAATTTAGGAGCATTTCCATCCTGGCGAAAATAAAACTAAAGATGAATAGGGAAAATAAGAATCTTTGTAAAACATTACTGCATGATTTTGCATGGAGAGTAAATTTATTTCCGTAGTACCCATTATCAAAGTTTTCCAATGTAATAAACAAATAACATCTCATCATGGAGAGCTACCATAAAGTTGAGGCCTATACAATGAGTTTGGTTAAAAAAGTACACGAATGAATATCAAATGAAAACGATGAATCGTGAAAAAACAGTTTCCTAGCAATCCTCTAAATTTGTTGGCGTCAATTTCCAACAACGACGCGATAAGAAAATCTCAATGTGTTGCCAAATATATAAGTATTGCATTTTAAAAATACCTTCAAGCATATCTCTTAGACAAAAAGACAATTGTTCTATAAAGGAAGCCATATGAAGCACAATATTGCTTTAGGCTTTTGACTTAAATGAATAATTCACGACGTACGAGGAGAGAAATGTGAATTCTCTTTGGAAGAATAAATAGAACAATGGGGAAGTGTGCAGCAGAAAAAGAGACAAATACGTTACGGAAGAGATAAAGGTTCAATTCGGATGAAGAAAAGGGGAGAAAACGGACGGATGGCAAAATGGAATAATAGAGGGAGTGGACGTGCAAAACGGATAACGGTTTACCTCCGGGATAGCATAACGAGACAAAAAGGAAGTGATCACCCAAAGATGAAAACTTCTCACGCACGAAGGTGAAATATTTACGTTAGGGTTAACTTGGAGAAGGGCTGATACATTCAATGGCTATCGCAGAAAGAGAAAATAGAAAACGAAAACAAGTTGGGATGGGTTGAGGTGAAGAGGAACAGGCAATGGGAATCAACGTAGAGTTTTAGTTTCTTTTGAAGCAATTAGAGAAATGCTTGACGGTGACGAACTCGGTTTTACTCGGAAGTATTCTTATTGTTCATTCATTTCTTATTCTGATTTCTATTAACTTTGTGGTGTAATGCCTCTGTTTGTTTTCCTAATTTTCAAGATAACTTTGTTATTAATCATACTGTCATATGAATGTTAATGTTAATCTTTATTTCTGCTTATATTAAAAACGGCATGGAGAAATGTCCTGGTGGGATATCTCAATGGATAGAGCAACCAACCAGCAATTGGGAGACTCGGGTGGTCGACTTTTATCATGTCCGTTTCTCCTTGGGAATTTTCCTAGATGTACGCCTTATCGTGCCAAGTTACCAAAACCCTTTTTCTTGTGTGTCATATTGTTGTCATTGTGTGTCTTTTGTTCAAATTGATAAATTCTCATGTTCAGATGGATCTGTTACGAGAAGTTAACTTAATTACTGCAATATTTGTAGATGAAGTATTAGTGAAAGGTTTACACCTTGGCCCTAATTTGAGATGCATTCGCCTTGGAAGATCGCGTCAAGGAATTGCTGTTATGAAATTCTCTTCGAGCAGTCACCAGAACTTTGTGCATTTGAAGCTTCTCTTATGAGGATTTTCTAGACACCCTGACCAATATCACGGAAAGGATGATGATCTCAAGAGTTTTATTTAAATATATAATGGAATATCGTAACCATGTTGCGCTGCAGTGTAAAATGACAATGCTAAGGTCATTAATGATAAGGTCATATCGTATCTTTCTGATTTTACTTTCAAATACAAATGTCCTTTACTGAAATCAGGTTGCGCTAAAGATTATGGAGATAAATCTTGCTTCATTATGTTTAATTGAGCGGCAATAAACTGCGTTCATTCTTATTTCGAAAAATTCTTGGCAGCCACCTCTAAAAATACGCAACGGACTTGAGTGTAAAAATTATTAAACGAGAAAAAATAAACTTCATTTTTAATAAAAACGTCGTTAGGTCGGATGAAAGAAAAAAGAAGAAATATTTGGCGGGAAAATAGCGGCCTCGCGTGGATAAATGATCAGCAGATATGGGAAAAAGGAAGTAAGTGTCCGTAATTAGGAGGCGTGGGGAAAAGGAGATTGGAGCGAGGAACAGGGCGGGGATTGAAAACAATTAAAAAGGGGAGATTTTTCGTACAGTTGAGATGAGGGCGAAGGGGTGGAGGGACCAGAAAAGTGGTTTTAAAGAGAGAGAGGAGAGAACAAAGAGAGGAAGGAGAGGACCGAGTTGATAATATCGCGCTTGAAAAATGGAAGTAAAAATGATAATCGCGCCGCCACACGGCGTAATGCGACACTAGCTCGTATAAGAGAGATAATGACGCGGACGTAAAAAATCTTGGGAAGGGGGTGGGGAATAAGAGAAGCATTCCTCCTCCGGTACAAGGAAAGCTGCTAATTAAGAATAGAGGCGGTGATTCAAGAGGCGGAGCACATAACTTCTCTCTCTAAAAGGTAAACATTCTTGAGCGTGCTTTTCCCTTCGCGATTGCAAAGGGTGTGCATTTAAACGTAGATCACATTGCGGGGCCGCTTAAAAGGAGAAACAATGAGCGCGGAAGTTTTAGGGTGAGATGAAATGCGCCCATAATCTCTGTTTGTACGTGCAAAGTTTTATTGTGGGTTGATAAATCGCGAGGATGCATTGTGACGCTCGAGAGGGAAGCTGCTAAGGAATTTCTATTTTTAGGATGGATTTAGCTAGCGCCGTAGGTTTCCTCCGCAACGGGGGTTATCGGCACAGTTAATCGCCCCACTCGCCGCGAGTGGAAAAGAACTTTTCGGAAGTAATGCTTGAGCATTCTTTCGGTAAATGTAGCTGTGAGCTGTTTTTCCGTTATTTGGTCATTACATAACTCAGATGCTTCACTCGCAGCTTAAAGCGTCCGTGGAAGTTAAAAAAAAGAGCTGTTTAAGTGATATGAAATGTCCGCTTTAATATATCTCGAAGTTTGACGTCAAAAACCTAACGTAAAGTTCCACTCTGAAACCATTTTCCAGCGAAAGAAAGAACTAAGAATCTGAGATACAGAGACCAGAGATCCATTTTTTTCTGCGAGGGAACTTGCATAAGTTATTTAAGCCCTAGTATGATCACGAACATTTTGGTGTTACAGATATCAAAAGGTTATCAGATTTCAAAAAGATTAGTGATGCGCTGAATAATAACAATATTTTTGGGAAAACTACTTTGAAAAATTTACTTCGTGTTTTAAGACTGGATTATTAAGTTTAGATATGATAGCTATGTTTAAATACTCTTAGTAGGATTTATCGTTTTCCGCTTGGCTCGTCAGTAATATCTTACATCAATCAGAGAATGACAGTAAATGTTAAAAATTAAATACAATGTTAATGGCTATATGGAAAATTTTAAAGCAAATATTTTTGAAAAATCATTCCTCCCGTTGAATATCCTTGATAGTAATAAACAAAGGAAATAGTTTGATAGTTTGGTATTCATATTTTCTGTCACAGAGGGCTTGCAGAATATGATTGCAATTGTACTTGCAGATTTAGGAGTTATTCTTAGTTGGTAGGAATCAACTTAGAATAATTCCTCGTATATTCGCCCAAGCGGCTAGTTATGCGTTATATTTTGATAGTATTAACCCGCAAGCCACTTTCCGGCATGGTAAGAAGTCTACTACAATCTAATCAATGAACTTAAACATTTATCAGTTTCGTAGGAGGGAATTTTTAGAGCGATCTACTCTGCTTTTACATATATTTCTTCATCCGTCTCGCCTAATCGCCCACGAAAGGAGTTGTATCATAATGTATTAAGAATTATGAGACAAAATTTGACAAAGTCCGTAATTAGAAAAAAACACATATGCGACCGGTTTCCAGATAATAACCACATCATCTGGATGAGATGAGGATAACTTCATCATCCAGTTGAGGAGGTTATTACCTCGAAACCGGTCACATGTATGTCTTTTCTAATTCGAGAACTTTGTCAAGTTTTGTGTCATAATTCTTTTTAAATTATGGAGATGTTCCAACAAGTATCGCTTAGTATGTTTCGGTATATCTAAAATATCAATGATCTTTCGTTATTAATTCATATAAATGATCTAAGGCTATAACTATTAATTTATCGATTGTGAATACTAATGGAAAATAAATGACTCCCTGATGATAGGAAAAGAAGAAGTACTTATATTACTCTCTAAATAAATATTGTTACGAGAAATCATTGGGAAGTTTTTAAATCACGCAACAGAAATTTAACCCAGAACATCTTGAGTTCATTAAATCGTATTACTCAACTCAAATCGTTAGATTCGGAATAACTGATCCTTAATTCACGGAATTAAAATCGATCATTAAGGATAGAGAGATATACGAAAAATTGCCTTTACTCCTAAAAGCTGAGATATGCTTCGACTAAACCTTTGGTAAGTATTTCATTTTAATAACGCTTTCTGTGCAAGACATCTCGGACAAAATTTGATCGTGATGGAATGGTAGTCATATAAAAGCCAAGATAGAGTTATAACGAATTCTGCCGAAGGATTCCCGGAGGGATCATTAAAACTTTCAATCAGGGACACTGACTTCTTGGGTCTTCCTGTTAGCAAATTGTTAAACTGATTAGATAAGAATTAACCTTTGCCCCGAATTTAAGGTACCTCGTATCGCAGAGCGTAAAAAAGGAGCTAATTTCGAGGATAAAGGTGGACGTGCGCTATCTCGAAATGGAAACGCCAATAGAACGAGCGCGATGGAGGAAATGAAGAGAGGGTGGCGGATTTTGAGGTCACCCAAAGGTGAGGGAGTCGATTTGATAGCGGGAGAGAGGGCTTCTGATGAAGAAGCTCTTTTGGGGAAGCTAAGTCCAGGAAGTTTAGCGAAGAGATGAGCGGTACGGGATGGGAGTGATGGGAGAGATTTGTGGAAGAAGAATGCCTCGCAACGGTATTGGAGCACGGAGACCAAGATTCGAGACCTAGAAGGGGGAGATAATTAGGAAGAAGTACGGCAAGATATGTGGGTTGTGAAATACTGGAGGTTAAACATGAGATCCCTACGTGGGATGTGGTGGATCAAGGAAAGATACGGGATGGGTGCTGTGTTACTGAGACGAAGGATAGCTTTGTTTGTTCCCTCTAAAATCCCTTATTTGTCCTCTCAATTGCTTAGAGGGTGATATCTCATTATAGACTCCATCGACTTCTTTGAATTGTATATCATGGGTTATAAGTACTTTATCATTCGCAAAACCTTATAGCAACTTCTTCTAAATTGCTGATACAATGGAAAACCTATATTTCTGGATTTAAGAAAATATTATTTCTTGTTAACAAAATGACACGATTTTATCTAATAATGATTACATAGTAACTGGCATGGTAAAGCCTCCTCCTAAATGTTAATGTGTAATGATGTAATATTAAATTTATTTTGGCTCGTTTTTCATCCATTCATTTCCGCGTTTTCTATCCATAACTACAAATTCAAAATCGGGCTCCCGGATAGCCAAGTGGGCAACGCGATCGATGGCGGTGAGAGCGGTCCCGTGTTCGATTCCCGATGGGGGTCTACCCTCGAAATGACCGTAGCTGTCGAAGCAATTTTAAAAATACTACTGCTACTAAATTCAAAATCACTGGGGAGGTGCACTGGAGAGTCTCTCAAATACTTCTTGAGATTAATACATTAAACTTATTAATTAATCATCGACTCTCGTCTAATGTAGTTTTTATCAATCTCATTACCATATGTCGTCAATTTCTCAACGAAGTAAAACGTATTCTAACGCTAAAGTACTGAATAAGAAGCACCAAGTTACGTTGAAACATGCATTTTTCTATATTTCTCTAATCAGCCGAGTCCCTCGTATACTCCAGAAGTCTTCTCCAGATGTTTTACAGCAACTCAAAGTAGCTAAGTCTAGCACCCTTCCCTCTCCCATACCTCGTTGAGATTGTTCAGCATTTTTCCTCGCTTTCAGCTGATTTCATTAATATGTGCTACATGAAGCAGCCTTATCTGCTCTGCGATTTTAAAATGTTGTGCCATATAAGGGCAGCACGTTGAGATTTTCTGCATCTTTAGAGCTACTTAAAAAGTGATGTTATGTGAGTTTCCAAAAATGAGCTTTCTTCAGCATTATCGAATTTGAACTTGGACCAGAAAAGCAAATAGAGGAGGGGATGACAAAGGCAGAGAGTGCAGGAAATATTAACCCATATTGAGAAAATGAGCACCCTTTTTACAACGACTCGAGGAGGGCATGTTTGAATAAACGAGGTATGATAAGATAGGGTATTTCCGCTGTAAGCGTTTGCTCGAGGAAATAAGAAAACAAGATCCTTGTTTATATCCTCAGATAGTAAAAGAGAGGAGAAGAAGCTTCCCTCGGAAAAGGGGTCAATAATTATGTAAAGATTAAAGAATAGCTTTCTTTTCCTTTTATCCCAACTCTCCGATAGAGATAACGCATATTTGTACGTGTTAACGCTTTAGCAAGCTGTTTGCGCACTGCAGAATGTTTTAAGATAAAGAAGGAAAACGGTGAGTGTTTCGTTTCTGCGAGATCAGATTTGCACGAATTTAGAAAAAAGTACGACGATGGGAACAAACGATTCTTGCTTTTCATTTTTAAGATGATCTTAGGACCTTTTTTTTGATCAATTCAGTGGAAATAAAAATGGCATTTTCTTGAGGAAATCTCTTAATATGTACAAGGACTGCTTTCTGAGATAAGATAACAAATCCATCCTTGAAAAATAACCTTTAGTGGAATGAAGAATCCGACTAACTCTCTGTTACATTAAAAGAAATGTCATTTTTTACCTTTCTGCGCTATTTTATTCGAGATATTTAATTTTTGTTGGAATGGGTGAAATGCTCGTATTTTCTTCGCAATAATGGATGAAAATATTCTTTATCCCAAGTTACAGCAACATCGTTTTTTTATCAAAAGAAACGTTATCAAAGGTATGCTGTCGTAAGAAATCTCAGATATCTCTACTTAAGTGACAATAATTAGTATACCATTAAATCTTTGTTATTTAAATAATGTAAGGCCATATAAGGGAATGGCAACAAGGAACATTAGAGTAACTCAAATGCAATCTAAAAAGTCCCTCAATAAGGAAGGGAAAAACTAAGATTCCGTCAAATTCTCAGTGTTGTTACCTTCTATACTGATGATTTCCACTAAGGTAGGAATCTTCGATTACTATACCAACGAAATTTTATAGAGTAAAGATGATAACTATTAATGATAATAATCTTTAATGTGTCTTTAAGGTGTCATAGTTAGCGAGTCCGGCGACAAACTTCTGATTCACAAGTTAGACTCCCTGCCGATGTAATTTTTCCCCTGCTACTCTTTGAAAAGCAGCTTGCAGGGTATTAATGTAGATATACATACTTAACAATAGGAAATTGAGATTTTATAAATTGAAAGTACATCTAAAAAGGAGCAATAACGCTCAATGTATCCATAATATCGAGGAATATTTACATTTTCTATAAAAGTATGAAAAATATACTATTCATTGATGGAAATATAAGAAATATATATCATACGTATAAAGTAAATCATTAAATCATATTCTCGTATATTTTACTGATATGGAAGATGACTTGCCTATTTGACTGATAAACAGTAAGAGAGGTGGTTGAAGGGCGGTTGACCCTCATTGATACCGCCTGGATTGATTTAAAGAATATTCTAAATATAATTTTATTTATCCCAAAGAATTTCGAATATAGAATTTGCAAAACAATACTTCAATTACATCGGTTTCGATTGCTTTTTATCATTTAAAGGGGATTTATTTTCTTTGTAAAATCGTGTTATTCAGCAGACATTTAATTATTTATACGCAATCTTACGATGAAATCTCATCTAGATGAAAGAAAGGAAATAAATGAAGGTGATAGCTTCTGATCTTTTTGGGGGAGGAAGAGATACATTTGTTGTTTCAGTGCTTCACTAGTTATTTGGCCATCGGCGGAATGGAGGCATTTTGCCAAATCTAGAAAGTTTCCAGAGGAATGGCATATGAAGCTGTGTAAGATACATCCACGTAGATCTTTCAAGAGACAAATGAGGGATTTGATGAATATAAATTTTTTAACATTAAGTTAGATATTAAATGTAACTATTGTTTAAGAATTTTTATTTGTGGAAGAAGAATGCCTCGCAACGGTATTGGAGCACGGAGACCAAGATTCGAGACCTAGAAGGGGGAGATAATTAGGAAGAAGTACGGCAAGATATGTGGGTTGTGAAATACTGGAGGTTAAACATGAGATCCCTACGTGGGATGTGGTGGATCAAGGAAAGATACGGGATGGGTGCTGTGTTACTGAGACGAAGGATAGCTTTGTTTGTTCCCTCTAAAATCCCTTATTTGTCCATATAATGCGAATAAATCAACGTGTAAGCTCAACTGAAAAAGGAATTATTTTATTGAAATTCTTTCTTGTCAGAATGTGATCAATATTCTTGAAGTTATCCAAAAATCAACTTTATTTTGCTAATTTCATATTTTTTCTGTTTTTATCTATATTTTCCGAAGATACCTCTAAAATATCCAGAAGGTTTTATCAAGAAACACCCGTTTCTGTTGACATTTACAGCGATTCTTATACTCTAGAGAGCAATAAGCATGATTCAGCCAAAAGCCGAAAAACCCACAGAAAACACGAAAAAGACATCAATGTATGTACAAAAAACAAACGTCCTGAACCATCATGAAATTCTCGATTCAAACCCGGAATGAAAGAAGGGGGGAAACGAATAGCAAAACCCACAACGTACGAAGCCTTAGGGAAGAAAACATTTCTTAGTAAAAAAAGAAACCGTTTGGGAGGAAGACGGGAGAAACCATTAGCAAAGACGAGGAGGAAAGCTACCACATTGAGTCATGAGAAGGGAATCGGAAGACGTTTGGAGGGAAGGAAGGAGATCCGTGAGCGATCGGAAAGACGCAGAGAAGGGTTGGGAAAGAGAGATAGCGCGGGCGGGAAAAGAATGGGAGGGATGGCGTGGGTGGAAGGCCAAGTTGGAATCACCATTGCGATCGGGGACGTGTGGAGTTTTCCCAAACGACGCCGTTGGCAAGGAAGCAGAAAAGGGAGCATGAGATAGAAGGGAAAGGGAGGACCGGTTACCGGACAGGAGCGTAGCTGGAGATGGAAGGGTCGGGAAAGCAGAACGTATAAGAAGGTGGGAGGGCAAGGCGGTGGGGGGATGTCAGCGTCCGAATATCTAAAGAGGAGAGGATCCTTTTCGAGACCATCCGATCTATCCACAACATCCCTTTCTATGTCTCTTATGCTCATATTCCCATCGACCAGGAGACACTTTGCCCGAGCAGAGTGGATTCAGTAGCGCACTTACTTAAAGAGGGCTACTTTAGTGAAACGATCTAATATAGAGATAAAACGATATACGGAGGAAGGGGAATAAAACGATTTTTCGGCAACTCCTGGATAAAATTATGGAGGAAGAATCGGAACTCTCAGGTTATTATTTTAAAGCGTCAGCCGTTTAGATCTCCGATTGTCTTCGATAGACTGCTTTTTTTCCATGTGGCGTATACCATAGTTGAGATATAAACGAGATTTAATCGGAAAACGTCTTAAATTATCATCTCTTAAGTTATAAACGTTATAAATATCAAATAATATATTCCTAATTAATTCTCATGAAAGTCTACTGAATGTTCTGACACGTTGTATAATTTCGAAATATTTCTTTTGATTGACCTCCTTGAAGTGCTCTTAATCAACAAATCTTGTCCGGCGGTGTATGTGCTTTCATATTCCGATGAAGATGACTGTATATGAATTTGAAAATATCTAATATTTTTTATACGTTCATACACGAGTATATTTACGATTTTACTTCCGTTTCCTCTCTCGCATAATAGTTTAGATATCGTAGTATTAAATTTTACGCCTTCTTCACTTTTAATTTCCAACTTCAGAAATCTAATTCTCACTTTTTTCAGTAAAATATAATTATCTATATAAATTTTCCAATCCCTTACCATTTTAAAAAGCTTTTTATATTTTAAATTCATTTTCGATGGCTAAGGAACAAAACAGAAATAGATAATTCCTAGGGGTTGGTGGATAGTTTAAGATTGATTCATAAATAATACGTTTTGCTGAGTAATATTTAATGATTCAAGAAAATCGTCAATGTTAAATGGCTAGATATACATGGAGAAAATATTGAAATCACCGAACGAATTTTATCTTTTGCATAATCACAACTATCCGTAATACTCTCTTCATAAATTGTATTATTCTTAAGGATCATTCTCTAACTGTCTATTTCAGCAGGTACCACTCGTTTACTTCATAAATTCTTCTTCTAGCTTTTTTCAGGCTTTTATCTACCCAATTAAATTTTTCGAGCGCATAAATCCCTCGCAATCACCCTTTAATCCCTTTATTTTCGCATAACCCTTTATTCCACGCCTTTAATTTCACCTTCTCAGACCTCGTATCTTACCCCTTGTCATTTTGTGTCCCGGAACTCTCCTCCCTTAGGACCGGATCCCTTCGTGAGTCTCCCATACCAGCCTCCCGATCAGGAAGGGACTTCCCTTCACGCCTTACTGCTCGCCATCTTGCTACATACGCTCCTTTTCCCTGCGCCTTTCCCTCCTAAGCTTCCTTTTCATCCCTCTTCAACCATTCTTTACCCTCTCCCTTCTTTGAACCCCATTCTACTCTAGAAAACTCTTTCCTTGCCCTTCCGCTCGCAGCAGATACTGCCCCAAGAAGGGAGGGGAGTGGGAAGAAAAAAGGGTTGCTTGCTGCGAGGGAAGGGTTAGAGGGAGAGTCCCTTTAAGTCTCTAAGGAGTGGCCTAAAGTCTGCTATTATTCCCATATCAGCAAGGGGTGTGTGATGGGGTCTCTTGTCCCTTGTAAAGGGTTCGTGGCGCGGCCCTAGATCTTTCTGGCAGCTTTCTTTTCTTCCGCTGTTTTTCCCGCGGTGCTTCCGTTCGCTGAAGAAACATACGGTCAAGATTTTGCGGCTTTTCTTTTCATGTACAGGTTACTGCATTTCTTTGAAAGAATCTTATCACCTGATACTCTACCAATAATCATACCTGTGATCTAATAACAAAGCCTTTCATCTCTGTTACTTTGGAGGAAATGATTTTGACTTTCTCTACCACCGTCGATTCTCCCTTTATTGTGTTTTGCAAGAAATGCTTATGAGAGTAAATCATGCCCTTTCACTACAATGATTTGGATTACAGGAGAGATTTTAATTTAATCTCTAAAGAAACGAGACTGTGCATAACAAAGAATAATGCAGGCGAAAGACTAATCAAAGAGACAAATTCAAATATATACTCGTCGAAGTAGTTCCAGTGAAGTTCAAAGAAGTATAATTACGAATGGCGTTCGACGTCTCCGTTAATTAAGAGCAAGGAAGTTAATGAGAGGAAAAAAGTTCAATTACTCTACTTTATCAGTTAAATATACAGTCTTTCTTTCTGAAGTTCTCTTGCATTTAGGGCTTGATTTTCTTTCAGCGCTCTTCTCAAAGCTCCCAATGAGACACTTTAACTGATTTGATTCCATGGAAAGATTTCAAATCATATTCTTGAAACATTTTGTGCATACTATGTATTCCATTATCTAAGGATACATTACACAATGCAAACGTATATATTGAGCGAAATTGGGACTAGAGAGTCCCATCTTCCATCCAACCCGTAATCTATCGGGCCTTTCCTTCATAATAGACTGTCATCGGGGAAACTAACGACTTTATACTTCATCGGCGATTTTTGAGATCATGATGCTGGCGAAAAACCGTCGAACCGGTCGCATAATATAATTCCCTTCTACGTTGCTGAAGCTGATTTTTATCATTTACTGCAATAACACATTATATTAAGTAGCAACCACTCTGAACTATGCTAAATATTCTCAAAATAAAAGGTTTAGTAAAACATCATCAAAATAGTGCGTATAGTTTTGCAAAAGTGACTAAACATGACGGATAACCGATCCAAATGATGGAGTTAAGCGGAAAACCTTTAATTGACCTGTCAGGTAGACACCAAACCAAAGCTGATTCCGAGCCATTTAATAACCGGCGCAAGGAGCGCGTAACTGTAAGTAAATTAAACGGCACATGAAAGAGAAGGACAGAGGGGGAGAGAAGTGAAAATGGAGTGGAGCGAGATTCAAACTCCATGGTAACTCAACTGAACTCAACAGGCAGAACATGGCCCCAGTTACTCCGCTTTCTGCCCCGCAGCGGGGTAGTTGGGCCTTTTGAAGTCCGTGATTCGCACGGATGGAGGTCCTGACAACTGCGAGTGCTTTTGCATCTCTGTCACTTCCTTGGGTCCCACAAAAAACACATCCTTTTTATCTGCCGCCATTTTCTTCTCGCCCCCTTCTCTGGCGAAATGCAGGGGCGATGGGAAGAGAGGCGCGTGGGAATGGCAGGGGTTTCACTCCGAAATTAACTAATCCTTCGGACCGTGGGGTCCGGAAGTCCGGCCTTCTAAAGCTTGCGTGAGGGGAAGGGAATACTGAAATCTTTCGAACGCTTGCATGCTGTGGACCAAGGATACAAGATAATGCCCGTGGACAAATGATCGAACCAGCTATCTTTCATAACCACGAATTCAATTGTAAGCGACTTTTAATAATTTTAACCGAAAGCACAAGAAGTTAAATTCTGGGGTATTTTTATAGATTTCTAAGATGGAAAACTCTTTCCCCTTTTAATACAGGTAGATCATCGATACTACGAATTTTGACGACTTTTGGAAAATTTTTCATGGAGAAAATTACATCTATTTCTAGATAATTTTCAAGAAAGCTGCAAGGTTTCGACGAATTATTCTCATGGGCTTTCATTTGATTGAAAACTCTCGAGTGATAAAATTTGGTTTGTGTGCAAATTTAATGGCTATATATCCCAAGAGAAAATATTACCAAGAAATATTGAAGTAAATTTCAAAGCTAATTTAATATTAATTAAACGAAAATAAAAAAAAGAATTATATAATCATTGAAGTGTTACGAGAAGGTAAATCTAGACAAGCAGAAAGATTTCGATCAAATATCAAAATTCACAATACCTCAAAATCTAAAAATTATTCAATTATGCAACTGCATCGTTGTAATTATTTAGTTATATCGATGCAGTTCCTTTCCTGAATGATTTATTTGATATCTCCATTTCTTAATTGCCATTTTAATTATTCTTATTAAAATTGAAGAATTTTATGACGGTAGAACATTAACTTTCAAAGCACCCATCTCAAGTTTTTTCTTACTTAAATTTGATTGCATAGATGAACTAATTTTTCCCAGAGAAATTAATCGAATCATCTACGAAATTCAAAGATAATCGTAATACATAATAATAAATTAAATACATATACAAAAAAACTAGGAATAGTAACGAAAATTAAAATTGTATAGCTGATTCAAAATGTTAATAAATTGAACGAAAGGCATAAAAAATTGTATAATTGTACAATCAGTGTACAATTTTGACACAGTAGTAGTTATTCATTCAGTATCATCTCGAATACATACGAAAAACATTTAATATTTATACCTTTACATAAGGATCCCACCATACAAGGACTATCTGGTGACCAGCATATGCTGACGTCGAGGCAGCAATTTCTCTTTGATGTATGGCAAAGGAGGATATAATAGAAATTTCATGACATTACTGTCTTTGATGTATGCCCTATGCTCATGGATCCTTGCTTGGAAGGAAGAAATCAGGAATAGAGATGTGTCGCATGTGGTGCCATCTACGAGAAGTTGCAGTGGGATTGAGTGGAGGGCGGAAACCGGACGCTGGACAAGACCTCATCCTCCGCTCAGCGCTTGTAGAGTTCTACGGCGAGCCTCACAGTAGGCGTTTGCTCATTCTTACGTAGGAGTGTGAGATTGGGGAATCCTTATTCCGGAAGCTGAGGCTGAGAGGAGAAGAGTTTCTTGCTCGGATATGTCAACTAAGAGAGAGGATACGTCTACCCTTTCGGTTAGAAGTAACGCTGGAAGTATTTTTTTGCTCTCCACAAGCAGGCATTAGAGTTTCCTTCAGGCCATCTGGCAGAAAACATGAGACACTCAACGCTTTCAGTGAACTGCAATGTTTTCCTTTTTTTTGATGTTGCTCTTCAGCGATGAAACTGAAGAAACACCTGAGTGTTAGTTTTTACTGTTGAATCTCAGAAGTTATGAAGGTATAAATATACAATCAATGTAAGGCGGAATACCATTAAATCCATAAATTTCTACAGTATAATAAATATGTATTTAGTAAGTTCATATCGAAAACTTCATATCTTATGTTTTTAATGAACTGTTTCGAAATATTAAATCCAATATTTGCACAGTACACGTAATGTCAATACATACTGTGTTAAGAAAACAAGGAAACACCTTGTAATGAAATATTTTTCATGAAAATAAAACCTTCAGTATTGTTCGAATATAAAAAAATTGACACTCATATGTTATTTAATTCACGGTAAAGTTTGCATTTTATTTTCGTTAGGTTACGCGAAATGTAAATTTTTCTTTCTCTATGAGAAATCTCAAAAGTTCATTTTTATGCCAAGCCACCTGATATTTATTTTATATTTAAACGAAAAATAATCAATTGACGAAAATTAAAATCACAAATAATTTCTCAGTTTTAAGAGAATTGTTATGCGCATTTAATTGAAATCTATCAATCAATTATGGAAGTTAAGGACCAGGTAAAGATAATAAATTTGCACGTTTAGATGAGTGCCTTATACCAAAGCCTATTTTGAAATTCAGGAAAGAAATATTTGAAAGTATAAATCTTTACTATATCTTTAAGAAATGAAAAGATATAATTTGGTTTATAACCACAATTTTTTATAAGGTACAAAAAATAGCATACAGTAATGTGTTAAAGTGATATAATTCCTGGCAGGTGAAAATTTCATACAAAGCATTACTAAAATAATAATTAATAATATATTTTGAAAGCATGTTAAGTGTTAAATTATGTTCATAGTTTCAAATTTATAGTAGAATGTTGAAAATTTACTGCAAAATACATGTATTGTTGTGGACAATAGAAATCAATTAGGAATCAGCGAATTGCATGCAGTGAAAGATATCTAAGTCTATGTGAATTTAAAAAAGTAATATCTTATCATAATGATAGAGTATTCCATTCTAATATCAGCAACATATACCGAAAGATTGCAATGAAATTTATAATACAAAGAATAAAGATTTCAATAATCTAGCGATGAAAGGAAACTGAATGCAAAAAAGTATCTACCCTTTAAGTGTAAAAAGTCAGAATGAAACAAAAAGATTTAGGAAAAATAAGACTCGGCGGCTTTAAAGGATTGTTTCGCTTAAAAATATCCAGCTTCTACGAGAGCCAACATCTTTTCCTCTTTCTCTCTGGCTATATCTCCACCGCACAAACACAACCACACGACTACTCCATATCCCGTCCTCTCTCTGGAATTCCGCGAAACTGGAAAGAGAGGCCGTTATGGAAGAATGGAACGGAATCTCTGGGGGTTAAGAGACACGAAAGTGCGAAGGATGAGAAAGGGGAATGCGCACACACACAGACAATGGAGGAGAAGGTTTAGGATATTTTAAGGTTACCCCCAGGGCATCATAACACTCCCCCTCTTTTCTATAATCCTCTCCCCATACCTGTGCTTCTTGAAAAACATTCGCATTATACTTCTTTCTCTCTTCATCCAGTCGAATTCGGAGAAAACAGTGTCTCTTATAAGTTTGAGAGGGATTTTTCTGATTAATCAACGACTTATTTGATGCTAAGAAAAATATGAAGCCAATAGGTGATGGGAATGTGACAGCTAAATGAAAACTAGAAGAATTGGTATATCTATCTGCGGAATCCAGTTGATCAGCTAATTTCTTTTAAAATCAATACTTTATTAATTGTTTGCTTTTACTTTCTGGAACTGAATGAAACCAACTTTTGAATTTTAATGGCAACTAGTAGATAATAATTTATTTGTATTTTCAAAAATTTCTTTTCAAAAGTTACGGAAGAAGCATTCCGCGATATTAGAATTCGAATAAGTGATATGATTAGGAAATTAGGTCAGATTTTAAAATAAATGCAGTTATTTGAAAGAAGTGATGATCAGTCTTGTTAATGAGTGCGAAAATAGCCGCTATTTAAATGCGAATATTTGGGGTAAGTGCGCGATATGAATCAAAATGTCTTATTGTTTTAGAAGCTATTGTCGAAGAAATCTGATTCTCCTGCGGACCACCAAATTCCATATCTGTTATATTGTTATTTAAACCAATCTCTAGTCATTACATTTGTCAAACATTAGTTATAAAATAACTTAGAAGTGCATTTTACAGGTAATCATAATTGATCATACACTATTGGTTAGATGGAAGAAGAGACTTTTCAGTCTCAATCTCTCCTTTAATAAAGACATTATTATTATTGTAAATTTTCATAAACTGAGAAGATGAGAGAGAAATCTAGACTAGTTTAACATATAAATGCATACATCCACATTATTTATGAATGTGTCAACAGATATATTCTGCTCAATAGGAGCAAAACTGGCGGTCGACTCGAAATAAACGTTTATTTGAAAACGGTCAACAGTACAACTTCTCCATATTGCCGAGAATCAGAATTGGGTCTCGAGAGCTTTTCTTATCTCGTAAGTGTTGGAGAGATAGCAGTGTTTTGAGCTATGAGAATCCATATCAATATGTTTAGGTGATATGCTTTCCATGTATTCGATGGGCGTTTTTGCTACCGATCTTCACTAAAGAAACATTCTATTTTTTCATAGGTTCATCGATTGAGATTTTTTCAAGCTCCTTCGAAATAGATGTTGCCAAAATGTAGTTAATTTTGTATATAGATATATTTATGTTTGTTTTGCTTTTAAAACTTTTGATTAGATTATTAAAAGCTGTTAACGCAAACGAACATGCAATATTCTGGACCTCAGATATTAAAAAAATACGATGCAACAGATCAAATGCAGCATAATTTTGCTGAAAATATTATACTCTATAGCTTCAATATGCCTTCAGTAGTTCTCGGAACCAATTTCGAATGACTGAGGCAAACATTCCGGAAATAAGTTTTACTTCTGAAATATTCACGCTTATCCTCTTCAGAGTGTTTGTAAGCTCTATTTTTTTCAGTGTTTAAGAAATCATTTCCAATCTTAGAAAAAGAAAGATCATTCAGCGAACGAGATGCCCAACCAGTAATATAATGCAATTAGTTTGGTCAGGAAAAGCCTTAAGAAAATATCTTATTATACCCAAGCAGCGTTCTGATCTATTAAATATTACTTGAAATTTTGGACCCTAAAATACTCAAACAAGAAATACATAATGAGCATCCTAAGTATTTACTTTAATCTATACAATTAAGGGTTCTGCTCTATTTAAAGAATGTGTTAATTTGAAAACTGTGGAAAATTTAAATATTATTTTACATTTTCATTATTATATTTTCCATTTCCATTCAGTTTTTATGTAAAGAAACAACAGGGATTTCTGGTTTAGTATGAAAATCTCAGATAATTTTTGCCTAAGTTGTAGACGATCCTTTGAATACAGAACCAAGAGATATGTGCCGCAAAACATCTTGGGAAGGTCCAGAAAGGTTTTCCATTCTCCGAACCGCCTCTCTCTCTCTCTGCTTAAAACACTAAATCACAATATCCTCTGTGGCAGTTTTTTCGGGACCCTCTGAGAGCCGGAGGAAGGAATGGGTGAAACTTGGGGATCGCGATCAGAGCTCATAATAGTCCCTCGTAAATTTGCACCATCGGCCCTCCCCATGCTCTCCTTTCTCCAGCTTCCTTTCCCGATATATGGCGCCTTCCAACGGAAAGAGGTCGGCTGCCGAGAGTCCCCAATTTCCTGAGACAATACAGGCAAGAAATCTCCCATTGGCCAGCCTTTTAACCGACCGTTCTCACAGCGGTGCGCAAGGATCAAGTTTTTTTCTCACTCGGCCATCAAGCTAAGCCACCCGCCGATAATGAGCGATAAATTACCGGAAAAGGGCTGAAGATGGGAAGGGAAATAGCCCGGTACACCGAGAAGAGGTAAAGGGGGTGTTTTTTCTCCCGGTCATGTTCCATAATTGGTGGAAGGGAGGGATGGGAATCAATGCGTAATCGTGTGTGTGTGTGTGCGTGTGTGCGTGTGGTGGTGAATGGGAAAATGAATGCTTTGCCTCTTTCTCTCGATTACGTTCAGAACTCCGTTCTTTAGAGGATGACGTCGAGAGTGGGGTAAAGGGGACCGATAGGGTTGGTTTGCCGTCTTTATTAGGCCGCAATGAACCGATATATTATGGCCATACGTTTTAAGGATATGGAGCAATTTCGGCGGCGGGTCCGCAGCTTAGCAATGCGGTGGAAATTGATGCGGCGCGACGGAATGGGCTCTTTGCCTACTGGGATTTCCTCTTTATGTAATGGAAATAAGATTAATTTTCCCTCCGTTTTTATATTCTCTATTACTACCTGATCTTTGCCAAGTGCTGCTTATCCCTCACATCACAATTGGACAGGAGGAGGACAAATTAGGAAGCCAAGGACGATTATATTGTTTTCTAAGCCATGTTAGTAATGTTATTATTTTAAGGATAAAGTAATAACAATTAGACAGATTATTACGGGAATTTTCCTTCTAAAATTAAAAAAAATTTAAAAAGAACTCTTACCATATTTCTTACAATGTTTACATGGAAGATATAGTATAAATAAATTTCTTATGTAAGTAGTTTAAGATTTCAAACATAAATAGATTAAATTCAGAACAACCTGTCGTAATTTATTTTGATAAATTATTTTCTGAATATAGAGCTTATTTTTTCCACATCATGAGTAACATCTAAAGGATACACCAATCGAAAATTATACAAGGTTTAAAATCGTACAACTGCCATTAAGGTGTTGTAAAATTTATCAGAAACTCGGTGAATCTGATTGCGTTCAAGGACATCTTTCTTTCTCATACTCATTTTTTCATAGATTCAACAAAATATTTCGTCACGCTGTCATAGATATTCATTATCATTTTATGGTTTAAGACGTTGCCTTTTTAAAAACCAAGACGTCTTTACGAGCCATATTTTTTTAAATTAGTCCCTATGTTCCATCTTTTGTAATGGATAAAAAATTATTTCATATTATAGTTTTATGTATAGAAGGGTTAAAGTTAGATGGTGTCAATGTACGAATGCATAAAAATGCTTAAATTTTCATCTTTACATTAATAGGATCACTGAAATATAAGGTTATGATGGAAAAGATCGAGCTATAAAGTTATCACTCGTTACACCTACATACATTGCCATATTTACACTTCACGTTTTTTGGTAGATATCTTTTGGAAGATCGACGTTACCGATGTGATAATTGCGAGAAAAAATTAATAAAAATATAATATTTAAGGGAAAAACTAACGTTTCGTATGGCTCGAGGATTTGAGTCTTTAAGAAGAATAATCCCAGGCTGGCTGAACAAGGTGTTTCTAAAATAAGCTGTATAGAAGCAGGTCTTTCCCCGAAGTCCTTGTGTAAAAATGAAAACTCTAAGAATAGAAAAGGCCAGTTCAGGGGCATGTAGGGAATGGGGAACGTAGGAGAAAAATTAGAGAGAAAACTTGTTGAGTAAAGTGCGGCATTGTTTGCGACGCTTTTCTTCTTTTCAAGCATGTCAAAGCGAAGGAAATAGCAAAGCCATAGTGCGCTATAGCAGTAAAATGTTGCCCGAGAAAAAATAAAGAGATCGAGTTTAGGATAAAAGGATCTTCTTCAAGCGCTTTAAGGTTCTATTTTACTTATTTTTCTTCCAGTTGTTTCGAAAATACAAATACTTCCTTAAATTTTGATTTATTTTTCCCCTCTAAAGAATTCAGGAGTGCTATTTCGGAGCAATGCGTAACTTTATAAGTTCTTTATAAGTAGAGCTTGAAACTAATAGGAGTAAAGTATTTTGAAAGGAAGATTCGAAATTGTCGCAGATAGTTCGTAGGAAAGGTGCTTATTATTTATTTTTATCGGTTTTTGACGGAGTTATCTCTTCGTTTTTCTTTTCTCCCTAATTCTATCCTAGCGAAACGCAGCTCTTTCATTTGAATTCAAAATTCGTACAGACTCGCTTCCATGTAAAGAGAGGATGATTTATTATTTTTCTCCTCTTAGGAACGACGTCTTTGGTGATTTGCGCATCCTGAAGCGTTTTTCGATGTAATTGATGTGTTTGAAATAGAACAATCGATTCTATGCAGCAGAGAGGCGACTCTTCCCCGTTCTCTTTTTCAAAGGATTTCTTAACGGAAGATTTTTCTCATGGGGAATTTCTCTCCACGACAGAAATGCAAGAGAAAACATTGGATAGAAAAATTCCCACTTACGGAAGAAATCTTTCTTTCCTACAACTTAGAACAGTATTTTTATATCCAATTTCATTCCTTGGGAGTGCGCGATGCTAGGACCTTTAACTGTTGCTTTCCTTAGATAGAGTTCTTCGTATGAAACCTCTCTACAAATTTAAATATGGAGACATTTCAGAAAAAGGTAAAAGATCAGGATACTTGAAAGGCTACGGAATTAAATCGGCAGTATTTGCAATTTGATAATTAAATACTGCAGATATTTATTCACTCAGCTGCAAATACGATGGCTCTGAGAACTTATCGATAAATACTCTCTTTGCGATGAAATCTGACAAATGAACTCCTAGGGAAATATAAACCAGTTACTAAAGATACGAGTATATATGTACGAATAGTATTTATGCTATACGGCAGTCTTATAAAAGAAACATCAAGTAATACTGAAAAATAATTCATAGGTGAAAAAAATGAAAAATAATTTTCGTTTTTTCCGCGAACGATACGCGAAAGTAATCGATTAGCGAAACAGTCATGGTGCATGCACCCCCCTCCACATGCCGAAAGGCGGCTTGCAGGGTACTTACAGAGACAATAGAGAGATGCGCGGTGTAGATATACACGAATAAAATGTTACGTGATAAAACAAACTTTGATGGCTATGTTCTCAAATGGTTACACTGTAATTTGTATGCTCGTGTAAATTCTGGTAAAATCAGCTATTTCAACGTAACCTTATCTTAAAATAATAGCGTAGTTTAAGTAAAAGCTTTTTCCGTTGATCTAAAAAAAATAACATTCCATAAATATCGACATTTCTTAGAAAGTCAAACATTGCATAGGTAAAATTTCTGTTTCATATGCCTCCTTTTCTGATTTATACAGATAAATTGCATTATTTAACATTTCATCAAAAGGAACAAAAAGAATGAACTGTTTATATAAACACCTCATAAACAAGATAGCAGTGAAAATCCAGTTAAATAAATACGTCTCATAGACTGAACACAATTCGCCAATAACGAGTAGAGAGTGTTATTAGAGGTAATCGCATCTAATCTATTTTTCATTTTCTTAATGCCCAAAATTTCCAGTGCTCATGATAAAGAGATATCTATTGAAAATACTGGTAAATGTGAACACCTAACTCACTTCGCATTAAATAAAAGTAATGAGCCCGTGAAATGTATTGCTAAATATGATGCATACTTCTCAAATCGTCATAGCATGCTTGTGTAGATAGATATCGCGCGTGACAGCTGATTATGAGAATGCGGTCGTTCTCGCGTGCAACTTCCAATAGGCGTGCCATTGTCTTATGCATTATTTACGGAAACAAATGACTAACGCATTTTAAACATTCCATAAATTAAAGCACGAGGGATATAATGTTGTAAATATTTCATCCGCTGGTAAACGTTATTTTACCACAGAGGAGTTATTGAACTTTGAATATTTCAGATACCTAAAGACAACCTTGACTCTGGATAATTCAGTTTAACGTAATAACCAAAGTTTATTATTCATGGCACTAAAGCACATCAATTGAACAAAAGTTCTCTTTAATATCTTATGTATGTGTATGTTTCATCAGAGGAAATAAGTTGACCTTTTCTAATGCCTCACATAGGCTACTATGTTGGATTAAATTCGGGTAATAGCGATATTTATAATGTACAATTATTCTCGCTTTGTTTCAAACAAATTCCTGATCTTTAATCGGGTCGTGCAGAAAACCGAGAAAGAAAATATGTAAATGAGGTACAAAACCCTCAAGCTTTTTACGGCACATTTCGATTTGTTTTTCGTGCAAAAGAGGAATTAACAAAACAAGCGCAAGAAACCGAAACACAGCAACTCCAACGAGTTCTCGAGATGCTAAGTAATCGAATGAGGCGTGCCCTCCGAACACGGAGAACACACTAAGAAAACACCATCTAGAGATGTAAGCCAGTTTAAACCAGCCCACACCTTATTAGGAGAAACTCGTTTGCGCTAACAGCTGTCATTTGCATTAAGTCCAGAATAACAGGGCTCTCACTTCTGGTTGGCAAAGGAGAAAAAACCAAGGAAGAAAACAAAAAAGAGGAAATCGCATTAATTACCGGCTCTTGCGGGAGAGGGAAAGAGAAATTAGGGAAATATCCTAGGAATCCAAAAGGAGAGTCGGAATATTATCCTCTTTCGGCTTTTCGTTTCTTGCACGCTAGCTAATCTGGAATAATTTTTCCCGCTTCGTTAAACCGTTTAATCATCGGTTAAACAAACAAACTTGCCCAATTTCTGCCGTTATTTTTTTCCGAGAGCGGCTCTCCTTTTATAAAAAGGCACCGTCATATGAATCGAATTTTCGTCGAATCCCTTTACCGTAGTTGAATTAATTTATCTCAATTATCTTTGGGGAGGATGACGGAACGGGGAAAAGGCCTGTGCGTGGGATTAACCCGATTAGTTCAGAGTCGGATGTCTGTTATTAGGTAGGTCGACTGGGGAGGGTTTAGGGAGGCGGAGTTTCGCAGACGAGTTTATGTGGCAGAGCCCCTCAAAAGAGTAAGAAGATGGCGCATGTTAATTCCCATCGACCAACAACGGTAAATTCGTAAGAGAAACGGTCGTTATTCGCGGTTGGGGAAGAAAGGAGGATCCGTCTCGGAATCGTGAGATTGAAATATGCCCGAGTAAAATGGAATGGTTAGATATTACGAACAAACACAAATTGATGTCATTCGCTGAATTTGAAGAAATATCGCTAACAACTCCATATTCAATTAAATCATTACGGCGATAATTAAGAATTTAAATAATTAAATCGCTGTGCGGAAAGGGGGCGAAATTTTAATTAACAGATCCCTGAATTAGGAGATCCAATTATGTTTTCGAAGCATACAGTGTAATTGAATAATTTCTTTTCGTTCAAATTGCTTTAAATGCGAACGATGGCACTGCGCGATGTTTTGTTGAATTAATAATAAAAATTTAACAATCCCCGGATATAAATACGCCTTAAATTACCGGTTCGTTTAAGGACACAAAGAATGACTCGGTAATTGAGTTTAATAAAAAAAACACGTCGAAAAAGGGGAACTCGAGGGATGGGAGAACAAAAAATCCCGAAAACACTAAATTATACTGAAATGAATAACGAAATTCCGAATAAAAATAACTCAAGAGTGTTTTATCTTTTATATTCCGAAAAACACACACGATCGCCTAATTTACAGAAATGAAAAGCTCTAAAAAAGTGGAAATCCCCGAGTACGGGCGTCTATTTGTTTATTTATTCTCCACCGTTCAAACAGCATTGTTTGAAATCGAGGACACATGTTAAGATTAATCTCGCAGTAGGATGAACAGAACGGCCCTTCACCACGCCCACCACCCTCAGCACGCGCTGCAATTAAAACATCCCGAAACAGCCCACAACCGTGCACTCATATACCAGCGGAGCACGGAAAAGCATTGCAACAACATCATTTTCAATTACCACGCAGGGAGAGAGGCGAAGGGGGAAAGTGAATTAATTCAAGGGTAGACGAATGGAAATCGTGGGAGGGTAGTGTGTCCATTCCGCACTTTTTCATCCATACATTCCGATTCCACATGATATCTGTACTTTTTCATTCGCTCTGCTTTCATCTTCGGGAGGCAACCTTCGGGGAATCTCTCGTTCTAAAAATAGAGGAATGAATTGGGAGGTAAAGAGGTCGGCCAGCAACCCAGAGAAACGGAAGGGTATACCTCTCACAAAGTCTTGCATGTGCGGTAATTAGTAACTTCTTTCGTACAGGTTTATCAGGAAACGATTATTTGTGCAACAATACGGAAATATGTGGCCTCATTAAGAGCAGATATGATTCGAGTTCGAGGGAGGACTTTCCAAGGTTCTTTTTTGTATCCTGATGCTTATCTCTATCGGCTCAAAGAAATGAATGTGTGTCATCGCCTTCAACGATTTCCGTGGCTGGTTTGGCCCACTTTTCTTCATTGTCCTACGATCTGGTTAAAATAATTGCCTTTCCGTTGGTACGAAGATGTCGTGTCTTCTCTGCAAAAACACCCAATTCGTTAACTTAAACTAGATTATCGCAATATAAAACTAAGGACAAACTTTCTAGCCGTATAAAGGAGGGAAGGTATGATTTAACACTAGCCGTTAATCATACATTGACGGATATTGCTGGATTAGATGCAAATTATTTCTAGAATCGTGGCGATCCATTCCAGATACTGATAGGTAAAATTATGCAATTTAGAGTATATGAAGTCGTAAAGAATTGGGTAAATGGAGTTATGAATATTCTGTTCTCGCAAGTATACGTTTTCAATTTCCTTACATCTTCATTTATAAGTGTTTAGTATTGGGTTCATAGCTTGGATTTAGAGTATTAAATTTGAGACTAAGTCCTAACGTTTACAATTACTCCCTATCCTTGTTAAAGAGCGAAAATTCCTGTAATCGATTACTCAACTTTAAGAATGAGCAAAACTCTAAACTTATCGCGGGAATCTACGTAAACGAGTTTCTTTGAATACTGAAACATTTCATGGGCTTTTTATTCCGTGAAATCTTAATAGTATTCCAAATATAAGCGCAAGTAACAGTATAACAGAGTCAATTCTTTTCAAATAAGTCATCGAAGAACACATTCTGAAACATGCGACCGACCATCAACAATTTTTCTAATGTAAATATTTCGCTGATTACTCATCGTACTCAGTAGTCTTCCTGTAGATTTTGCAAACAGTATGTTGTTAATGTAATGGAAAAGTGATTTCATTTTCGTGACTCCCACACATGTCGTCAAAGTGTTTAACATATAAAGAACCAAGACCTGGGGTCGCGTGACATCGCTGTCCGCGTAGCTTGAGAGATTGCGTTTGACGCGTGCTCTGCACCAATCAGGATCCACTCGAGGATACAGCGAAGTCTTCTAACGAAATGTACTTGAGGTCACAACGGCGACCTTGAAAGCCAGTGAATGCAGAAAGCGGAGGAATCACCGGTGCGAAAGCTCGGGAGAGGAAAGAGGAATCCATTTTAATGCGCCGATAACGCTGAAGATTGACGCAGGAGTGATTGATAAGAGAGGAGAGTAATACCGGAATTATAAACACGACGAAAAGTGGCTTTGCGTACGTGCGCCAGCAGGAGAAGGGCCGCGTATTTGTCTCACTTGTTTGCCATAGATAGGGAAGGGGGCAGCGAGGGGTTAAAAGTGTAGCGGATGGGAAAGGCGCATAAGCTTCACCGGGCAATTAAACCGAAAGCGACTTTTGAGCGGTTTTGCGCAGTTTTGCAAAGAGTCGGCGAATAACGTGTGCGAGTCCGGGGTTGCGGTGTGAGGCGGACACGCGCACGCCCGCGAGAGTGGAATGGGCCAAAGTGGGCCGCTGGTTTCATCCGAAAGCTGTTCTGGGGGCATTGAGGGATGGAGAGAGAGGGCGACGATGCGAGGGTATGGGCCCAGGGAAAGGGATCGGAAAGAGCCGGACGGGCGTGATTTGTGCGGGCAATTAGGGTAATGTCGGTGGAAAAAAGCCGCACGCCCCCTCTGCGAAACCTTTCTCTCTTCGTTCGTTGCGTTTTAATCCGGAACCTGAAACAGCGGAACGTATAAAGGTTCCATCTCTCCAACCATTCCTCAGATATTCTTTCACTCTCTCTCTCTCTCGAAATCAGGAACGAAGAACGCGCGCTCAGACAAGAATGTGAGGAGAGATGTTTGTTTGATGATACTTAATGAGTGGCCAAATTCCGTCAACCTTCTCTTCAACTGTCTGCTTGGCTTTGTCTATTCTCTACATTTCTTCCATCCCTTTCTAACGTAATGTCTTCCTAACCCACCCCGTCTTTCAACTGATTATCTTTCTCACAGAAAGAATTTTCTCATAAATTTCTATACCATTCTATAATATTTTTAGATACCTCTTTCATTGTTCGAAATGCACTCCGAATCTAGTTTTTTATATTTATTTTTCACTCTTCCTCCTTTACTTACAACTATCATAACGACTTGACTAGCGATTCTTTTTACCCTAGTTTCATTTGATGCTAGTCAACGAGGTCATGTACATATTTCCACTTACATTCGGTTTTTGACATCCATACATCGATGGGTTCTCGTTTTGACGAAGCTAAATATTCAATTTGCTTTGAGCGATATGATTTTGTTTCAACGCAAACAAAATAAACAGAGTGGGTTGATGTTTACCGATCCTTTTGGAACAGACGACAGTGTACAAATTAAGGTCATAATTGAGGAAAATAGCGAATTCAAATCTAGCTATGCGGTTATTAATGAACGATGTAAAAGGCAGAAATGGAGCGGGAATTTGTCGATGCTGTATCGATCAAATTTACTCGCAATCTATTGAGAAAACTTTTTATGTACGAATAGCATGAAATTAGAAAGTAATCACGGATGAATGCATCGATAAATCACGGCTTTATTGATTCCCGAATTCGCGGAACATCCAGCGATTTTAAAGTATCAAAAAGCTTTTAAATTAATCCACGTTGATTATGTTTGGAGGTTTATTTATTTGTGGGAGCGATAACAATAGAGAGTCTGTGTGTCTCTCTCGATATCACTCTTTAACGCAATACATTTTCTATCTTCATTGGTTCATAATTTTTATTTCATTTTTATTAATCTCAATATTTACCATTTAAACTGTATTTTTTCTCTTCATTAATAACTCTTGTTGATAAAGTAGAAATAGATATCGCATGCAACAACACCGCGTCTTTCACTCTTTAAATGAAGCAGGTTCCAGAGAGAGGCCAAGTCGAAATTAATTCTCCGGTGTTCTGTTTTAATCCTGCCGAGGTAATTCCAGATTTTTCATCTGCCTTTTCATAAGTGGAAGAATAAACGTTAAGCATTTGGCTGGAAACAGAGGAAGACAGTTTTACGACCCAAAATTCGGTTAAGGAGAATTTTGGCAGACCCGCTCGGGTGTAATATTTTAACGCAAATTTTCGGGACCACTTACAGCAAGTTAATTTTAATTTTTTTTTGGCGGAGGTGGTTTTGATGAGAACCTACCGTTCGATTACACACGAAAATGTCAACATGTGGAAAAGAGAATCATGACTGCTTTAATAAGCGGTGTTTATCACGCCAGAGTTAATTAATTAATAAGTTAATTGTTTGGGTTTTTAAGGTAGCGTTTTAACCAATCCTACCATAAAGTGAAAGTAAATTTCGGTTTCCCTTAGGATAAATATTTTATTCATAAACACGTTTGACCAACGTAAATTATCTGTAAATAAACTACTTAAAATAAATTCATAATCTTTTTAAACAATAACAAGTACATTAATCACACTGGTTTTAGTATCCCCTAGTTGACATATTTATTTAAACTCATTCTGTAAACCATAATTTGTATGCGATCGATTTTTGCTTCCAATTTATAAATTTAATGTAATTTATATATCCGTCCAATTATTCATTGAGTATTTCCGATTCTGTAACAATGTTTTCTCTTAATAATATATTAATATAAATCTTTGATATTCCATATAAATGGAAGACTTTCTCCGCCCCAAATTGGAGGAATTTGAGAGTACAGAGAACATTTGATTTCATGGAGGAGAACACCCCCGAAATGCTCGCAATTCGCTGGGCATTTAAGGAGAATATATTTTTATTCAATCAACTTGTGTCGTTAAGATAAGAAGCTCGCCGGATTTCCCCCCCCTGATTTGATTTTATGGGGATATCTGAAGAAAAAAGGTTTCTCGTCATCGCCCTGAAACCCTCCAAGACTCTGAGGACGGCGCTTCTGAGGAGGTTGCAGCCCTTCCTCCAGAGCTGACCAACAGATCGATGGAAATCTATAGTGGTCCTCGGCTTTGGCAGAGCATCGCCAACGATGGCTGCCATTTGAAAGATCTCATTTACAAAACAAGATGTAAATAAATTAGAAAGTCTATAGCGTCCATAGTCCATAGCCACATCCATCATAGTCCCTATGATGGATGTGGCTTAGCCAGGCGACATTCACTCTGGGTGATACGTGATCAGCCCATCGGCTTCTACGCCGCCGTATTTGGCTTTTCTAGATCGTACATCTACATAAATACCCTGCAAGCAGCCTTTCGGCGTGTGGCAAGGGAAAATAGCGGATAGAACTTTCCGAAAACATTAAGCTTCTTTCTACATTTAATTTTATTAATTTTTAATTGCTCTTCAAATGAGGAAGTCTTATGTTGACTGAGGCCAAGCAAAACGGCATTTATAGTTGATTATTAGTATCTAGCGCATCGTCACTTTAAATGACTCTTCTAAACCAAACCCGCTGCCAATTTAATGTGGTGGTTTACTAGCTTTTACTCGATATTTGACCAGGGCCACTCTGTAAATCAACCCCTGGATCTCTTTCATCATCTTTAAAAGTTCCTAATTGATGCTTATGAAGCTTTATACATCTACAGCATCTATTGGAATTGGCCAATCAATTGCATATATGATCAGAAACCACAGAAATTATCAGTTTTTATCTACTTTCAACTTAAAATAGGCTGAAGGACTACAGTTAAAGACGCAATTTAGTACGTTGCCCGCGGACAGAAAAATAGAATTTTGTATTCAAACCGATGAAAACACGAATAAAATCTTGGCAAAAGAATATAGATACTATGATGATTCGATTATTTATGTGCATTATAAAGGTAACATTACGAGGCTTTGAAGCCACAATGGGATTTTAAGTCGGAGAAGAGTGACTGATAAAGTTTACTCTTTGTGAAACATTTTAAAATAATTGTAATATAGCTTTCTACATCCATTTTAGAAACGCTATTCTTGGATGGTTTATAAAAATAAGGGCTTATGTTAGTGAAAACACATTATTTAAAGATCAATTTCTTAAGGCATTCAAGCATTAGCTACTCACCACTCAAAGAGCAAAAGGAACACTTACCTGTAAAGGAAAAAAGAAATAAACGTTATTTCAAATATTCAGGATATTAACCACAACGAGATAAAAATGTCATAAAATTCTGGGCTTTCGTTATCATTTTTATAAACACAGTCATACTCTTTTAAGTAAACTTCAGACATTCTAATCTAATCAGCAAAGAGAAGGAAAAGGAAATCAATACTGAAAATACCGGTTGGGTCACAGGAATACGCAAGAAATTAAGGTCGCGAAAAAGTGTACCTAGACCGAGAATACTTTCCTTCTCAGATCTCAGATTTTCCAAATTCCAGCGAAAACTTAATGCAGCTGATACCTTACCTCGATTACTTTTTGTAAGTAAATATTAATCGTCCAACATTTAATTTTCCCTGTACACGTTAGATTTTTCTTAAGGCATACCAGTACATAACTATTGAAAAATATTCCAGTTACTATTCTTTGCTTATTTAAAATATCTTTTGAGATTTTTGATTAGTTTACTTGAGGCTTTTAAGTTGAACAGCAACTGATGTTGATGTCCATATCGATATGTTAAGGTCGATACTTGAGAATGTTTTAAAGAATTTTCGAATTTTCTGACAAAAAAAAAGGAATTTGAAGTAAAATGGTATCGCTTATATTGAAATAATAAATTTATCCGATTTTACCCATATAACTGCATTCACTTCACTATAAACTATATACGCATTCAATTCAATAATTGCGGACTCTCACGAATGAAAAAGTTACTAGTAAATAATAGTACCTAACTCAAGATTACGGATCGCATCTTCCACAATGGGAGATACAGTAGGTAGAAGAATTACCTAAATAAAGAAAAGTAGATAATCTAAAGAAAAACATGAAAGAGATTTATGCTCAATATTACAATATACATTTAAAATGGAGCCAATATTTATATTACTATGTTAAGATGAACATTATACTGAATTTCCAAGCTAATGCATCATATTTATAAGATATTAATTATAATCTTAATTTTATCTCTAATAAAACATTAAACACATCATAATAAAGGACTCGAAAGTGAACTTTAGCTCAAGCCCATTTTAAGTAAACATTATAATACAGGTCATAAGTCCTTTTTTGATGTAATCGTAAGACACTATTAAAAATGTTACTTTTACATTAAACGAGTACGTGATGAAATTTATAAGCCATCTGGAGTTGGTTAAAGGAGGCATTTAAATGAAGGGACGCGGAGGAAGGAAAGAATGAAAGGAAGAAAGGGAAAGAGGAGGAGATTGGCCAGTAGTAGAAGAGCGTGGAAGCGAAGAATCGTGTGACAAGGAAGAGCAGAAGGAAGAAGAAAACAGGGAAGTCCTGAGGTGAAGTGAAAGGATTTCTCGCATGGAGGGACAACAATAATTGCCCAAGACTTAACCGAAGGCGGTGTCGGCGACAGCGACGGAGGTCGCAAGGGAGGATCCGTGGAGTGATGTAAGGTCTTTGGAAGACGGGGAGAAGTATTGCCTGGATGGAGAATTGAGTGGAGATCTAAAGAGGAACTGAGAAGGGATCGAGGAAACGGGAGAGAGTAGAGAAAGCGCTTTGACCTCAAACCAGGAACCCCCGTTTCTGATCCTTGTGACATTCCTCACCTGAGCTCCGTCCACTGTTTTCCGTCTTAATCTGTTGTCACATGCAACTCCATGCCACACTACTTAGTGCACCAACCGAGCGCTCATAAACCCTTGTACCTAATACACACCTAATAATCTGATTCTTCAGATCTGAGAATTGATAAACCACTTATTTCTCAATACCCAGTGAAAGTATATACTAGGGGTGGGCGCGCTTGGGAAATGAGAGCCGAATTCATGTTATTCACACCTTATAAAGAGCCACGCCATAGTTACATAGCACCGAAATGCACCATTTCTAACTTCATTTATGTGATTACACATTATGCACGACTTTTAGAAGCTATGTAAAGTTTACATATGTAAGAAAATACAATTAAGAGAAAGACAATACTAAATAATTAAAAAAATGAAATAAAATACAATGCATTAATAAAAAGTATTAACTAACTTTATTAAAATTATAATATTGTGAATAAAAATTTAACAAAAAGTTTAAAATTTGACGAACACCTTCCCTCAAATTTGGCGTAATATTTATTAAGCCATTCGATTCGCAGTAATTCTGTGAGACGATGTTTGGTCAACCTTGAACGAAATTTCCACCTCACGAACTCCTTTTTCGACTAAATCTAACAAAATATTAGTTACTTAGTTAATTTAACAATATTCAGCGAAAAACGTTTTGAAATAAAAAAACGAATTATGAGAGTTTTTTTGAGAGTATACTTAAGGAAGAGCTGCTTCTCTGTTAGCATCATTCGACTTCTGTTGACATATAATCTGGTCATTTATCTCTTATAGCAAATAGAATGCCAACATGTACTCTGCATCTTCATTTATTATCAGCATCAAATTATTTACGAATTAATTTAAAGAGATAAAATTCAACAAATTACTAAAGAAGTAACCTATTCCAAAATTTTGCTTGATGTTAATTTTATCTGGAGAATATCATCGTCTTATTTTTGCTCCTTTTGACCCTTGGTAGGATATTATGAACTTCATTTGACTGCCTCTCATTTTCTCTTGTGTTGTTATTTTTTCCTTGAATTTTTATTTTTTACTTGAATTTTTATTTTTTACTTGGATTCAAAGGATTGTCACATCGAGGATATTTATTTGCAACAGTCTTTAATTCCCAATCAGTGTTTTCGATATGTCACTCTACCTCATTTATGTCACCATTTTACATTCTCTTTAAAAGCGTTTCCTTTAATCCTTCATCTTTAAAAAGTGCTCTTTATAAACTTCTTCAATTTTGCTTAATTCATCTTTTCTCTCACCACTCACTTCTTTTTTCCTCAAATAATGAAGCACCTCCCAATGAGAATTCTCTCTTTATTTTGCTTTCCATCTTCATTTCCGTCAATCTCTTTTTCCACTCTGTTCTTTTCTATGCTTTTCCTTCACTGTCACATCAAACCATTTCCTAATATCATTCGCCGCTACCTTTTTCTTTAAGTCTTCGTGTCTCCTGACTTCCAATTCTCACATCCAAGCAGTTTTCATTGAGACTTTCGAGATAATGGTTCCCTCTCTCTATTTTAGGCTTTTCTTTATTTGACCTCTTTTATTTATCTTTTCCATTCCTCCTTTGCAGCTACGTCGAATTTTATTCTGTCCCGCGTGAAAGGGGACTTTTGGGACAATGGTTTGTTCCTGTTTCTCTTTCCACATCTCTCTCTCTCTTTCTGCCTCTACATCTTTCATCCAAGCTTCACTTTTTCCTTCCCTTATAGAATCCGTTTCTGGTTTTTTTCCGCATTCAACTTTTTCAATTACGACTCTATCGTCTCTGAGGGTTGTCTTATATTCTTTTGAAGTTTGTTATGTTTAATTTTCTGAAGCTTTTTTCGTCTGCTTGTTATTTATTTAATAGCCATATTATTTCCTTTAATTTGCGTTGTTAAAGGGAAAAACGTAGTCGCGCAATGCCGGAAAAACGTTATCTGGAAACGGTTGACTTCGACTTTGATATCACAGGAAACTAGAAACAACAGAGCTGAGCACAGAGCTTGTAAGAATGTCACATTGTTTCCTCTTTGCGTAACTTTCTGAGCTTGTTTCGTATTCTGAAACGTTTTTATGCTTTTTACCGAAATTTTATAATGGCGTGCTCCATTCATCCACGACTTACTTCCGAACAAAAAGTAAACACTGACACAGACAAAATAATAAGGTAGCTTTCTCATTACTATGCTCCTAAAGCAATTAATTCCATCCACAATATGATACGAGTATTACTCGTATTACAAAGTATATTATGAATATTTTTAGCATACTCACCAAAAATGCATAATTTGCGTTCAGCTATAATTCCTTTCATGAATAATCTATATGTCACTTCACATTTTATGTCCAAAAAACCACATCACGCTGCCGCATTACTCATTAGAAATAGTGAACTACACTGACCAATTTATAATCAATTGGGCGAATTCAAAGTATTCCCTTGTGGGGTTACGTACCTCTAAAGTCGGTAGTCGCTGCCCGAAAGTAAATATGTATCTGAGATGATTTATAGATAAATATGTATGAATAATTTATTTATTTCCTCTTCCGGATATCGAATTTTCCTGAGAGAGTTCTCAATACAGAATAATTCCTGCAAGTATTCTGCCAGAGATAATCTAATGCTGAATCCCTTTTAATATTTTAACAATTTCATTTCGTAGTATTTGCAGATAGTACGTAAAGCCCGTATATCCGTATGCCCTTTATATCTGAGAAAACAGAATTTTCCCAGAAAACGATGATTATTTCCTATATTCTATGTTTTGACCAATTTTCTAGTGTAATTTTGTAGTGTAACCTATTACACACCAGTATAACCCGTATATACATTTTTTACATTACATTACATACCAAAAAGATTTAATTTAGATCAAAATGGCTTCGAACATGGAACTCTATGAAGACGGAATACTAAAAATAAATTACTAGAAACAAAATAAATGATAATCATAGATGCCAACGATGATATAGACACGTGATACTTATGAAACAATGACATTTGTTAATGAGAGGAACGTGAGGACATTTGTACATAATGAATACATATGAATAATACGTGAACATATTATCCTGATTTCCTTTTAAAAATTCAAGTTCCTACAGAAATATGCTTCAAATAAAGAATGGCCAATGTTAGTATTCACAGCAGTGCACAATTGCCTGAGATGGAATCACAAAACCTCTCAAGGAATAAAAACACAATTTTTAAATCAGCATAAACATCGATTCATCGATACCGTTTACTTACTCTTGTTTAACACTGGAAATTTTTATTTACATCACAATCTAAGAGTTAATTTTAGCCAAAGTTGCTTAAATTATTTACTGATATGGAATGAAAATATAATCAAAAGACTAGTCTGCAGGACACTTTATGATTAGACTGATCACAGAATCATAAAAAAATCAAAGAATCACAGTTATTGTTACTAGATCAGAAAAAAAGAAAACTGTAAAATACATATTTTCTTTTCAAGGAAAATTCTTAGAAAGAAGATAGAATAAGCTGCAATATATTTGCCGTGCCTCACCACACGCTTCGGCTGAAAAATGGGATTAGTACTATTATTATCAATATTAGAAGTTTCTAGAAGAATAGAGTGAACATTCTTTTCAATAATTACTTCGAATTAATGGAAAATCTTATAAAAATGCAGGATAATCTTCTGGTATATGGCACAAAATAAAATATAAATAGGAATGCCAAAGCAACTGTTTTCATAATCCTCGCAGAATTTTATGATTCTATTATCCCAGGGCCGACTTTTTTTATTTGAACTGTAAAAATGTCATTATGCATCCATAAATGTAAGGTATAATATTTGTATGTCTTTGTCTTAGCTTCAATGGTTACTCAATATCCAATACTACTCGCAGAACCTTGTGTAGTTTAAAGCGAGGAAATAAGGCGCTTCCTCAGAGCCTTAGGTTTCCCTTCTCTTACTCACATAAAATAACTCCGACTCTTTCCTCTAACTCCTCTTTATTACATCCAAGTCCCGAGCAAGTGTATTCTCTTCCCTACCTTTGCCGCGTTATTTACATTCCTCTTGTTTTCAATTTTAAAGAAAAGCCCGGAATGCAGACAAAAAGGGCAGGTGTCGAACGTGAGGCATTCCGAATACCTTACGGGGGTCAAATCATTGTGTTCGCGAGCTTTGAGGTGGAGTAGGAACAGGAAAAGAATCCCGTGAAAGAATGAAGAAGAGACCAGAAGATAAGAAAGGAAAATAAAGGATAAGGCAAGGCGGTGGAGGCAATCGATAGGAACCAGTTGCCCCGAAATCTCAGCTTTAATGAAAATGGATGGCGGTTATCGACAAAGAGAGGTATGGTAAATGCGCGAGGGAGAAAGTGAGGCGGGAAATAAAGGGAAGATAAAATGGGAAATGTGAATGGAGATGTAAAGGAAGTAAAATATTTAAAAGGTCGCTCCAACTTTGTGTCCTCACGCTTGAGTTATTTTTTAACCGACCTAACGCCACCTTTTCCTTTTTTCTCTGGACAATACAAGAATTGAGGCTCTCGTAAGAGCTAATTCTAATTATTTTCGTCTGAATCAACTCTTTTGGTTTTTTAGACGCTCTATAGAGCAAATTATAATGAAATATAAATAAATAGTCGTATTCTCTAGCAAAACTTATGGCCTAAGTATCCATTTATATCATTGCTTTTGCAAGACTCTTCAATTCATTGTAAGATTAAAACGTCATTTTATTAGTTAGAAAATGTAGCACGGAGGAGGTTCCAAATTAGTGAAAACAGATTTAACGTCAGCCTAATACGCACACAAAGAAAGGTGGTTTGATTGTTGGTGCTTGCAAAATTTCTAAGTAGGAAATGCCTCAAATATATTTCTGCGTATCAACTTTGATGGCAATAACCAGTCTAGATTTATTGGATTTGGACCAATTTACTGCTGGAGGATAATCAAATGAAAATTATACACCTTTAACGAAAAATCATCATATCAACGGTTAAAAATATATGGAAAAGTTTCAAGAAAAGCATACCCTAGAAAATGGGAATGAACTGAAGGGTAAGAAAGGAAAAAGAATATAGATTGCATCTTAAAAGACAAATTTTTAATGCAATTTAAAGCAAAGTTTTAATTTACTAAAACTTACAACGTGGATGTATGTTAGTTAAACAGAGATCAAGAAATTTCTATGAATATGTAAGTAATGGGTTGTTTCATGAAGTTATTCAAATCTATCCCAATATTTTAGCGAAATTCTCTTCCACGACTGTCTATAAGTATCAATACCATAGTAAAAGTCTACATCTATAGCTACAAAATAGATTGGTATAACCAGCTAACTTACAATTGACTCGATTTATGCAAGGAGATATTTCACATCTCTGGATAAAATAGTGTTTCAATTAAGGATGACTGCCTCAAATCGGAGCAAGTAGTTCAGGAACGGTAGTGCTGACGGTAGCGCAGAGCGTAACATAAATATTCATATCCCTTTGAGTGAATTTACTTTCAATTTCTACTCTCACAATATTATACGTGTAACTCAGGCAGGAAATTGTTTCATTAAGATGTAGACTCAAATGAATAGGGCCAAATGCCAGCAGATAGTAGATTGTAAATGAAAAATGGAAGCAAAGAGTTTCTAGGGCAAATTTCATGAGACCGCAATCCATCTGAAGGAGTTAAAGAGGATCCACGTCAGTCACAACACTTTGTGTCCGTCCATGCGTAAAGGCCTCGGAGTTTCACCAGAGAGAGAGGAAAGCAGGGTTTCAAAGGCAAGTGGTGAATTGAAAGGGAAGGGTAAAGGTAGAGAAAGGACAGGGATAAATTAAAGCGAATAGCAAAAGAAGCCAAGTAGAAGGAAAGAGAGAAAACTGTTGAGAAATAAGAATAACAAAAATGGATATGGAGATAAGAGATGAGTGTGGAGGGACAAAGAAAGGATTCAAGATGCCACGAACAAAATAATTAAATTTCGAAACTGAGAATGGCATTTTAATTACAACTCATAGGTATTGTTTAGGCAAAAACTGCTGAATTACAACTCGTCGTGGATCAAGGAGCAACAAATGAAGAAGTCCTTCGGAGAACAAATGACGGCAGAAGTCTCTGGAAAACATTGGTCAAAAGAAGAGGAAAGTTAATCGGACACACACTGACAACGAAAATCTGCCAAAAACAGCATTAGAAGGTCTGATAGAAGGGGAGGAATGCAAAGTGTTTAACCTTCTGTGCTCTAAAACTCTATAATTGCTGAGCTTAATTAATTTGCGGTTAATTTTTTAAGAAGATAATTCCATAGATCAAATAGTCCCACACCTTTGTAAATTTTATGGCGAGGATACACCAATCGCGAAATTGTTAATAATATAAAAGAAACGCTATAAAGGTCTAAATAATATAGGGATTTCTAAAATTTTATAAGTCTGTAGCGAAATAATACATACACTTATTAGAGAGTATAATAATTCAATGAGTTGTGATGAAGTGGTTGAGGAATGAGAGAAATGTATTGTTTTAATTAAATATAACGTAGAAAGAGAATGTGAAAGTATTAATGATCAGTAATACTGGAAGGATAGGTGAGATGCAAATGAATTTTAATTACTGTTTTTTAAAGTTTTCTATTATAAGGATAAATATTATAAATATATAATTTCACATTTGTTTAAGCCCAAATAAGGAAGGATTTAAGCACCTATCAATTTTTTATGTTTACATGATTAATTTAGCTGATATTTCATAACTTTTAATTCTTGATGCATTTTTGTTTATCGTGTAAGAGAAATATCTTAAGTACAGCCAACTAATTGGAGTAAACAGATATACTTTGAATAAGTATTTTGAATGCTCTTTCATCGGTTTAATTTAGCAGGCAGAGGGATGTTCACTCAATTGCCAGGCAGTCTCGCCAATACGCAATAACACACGAAACTTCAACTTTTGTTGGTAGTATAAGTTAAGTATTTCGGCCAGTAATTGTCAGCACTAAACACATATCATATTGAAATTCGGCTACAGGTAGGGCGAGAGAGTGGCATGGAGAAGTCAGAGCATTTCATACAAAAGGATATTATAGAAAGAGTTTTGGCATGAATAGAGGAAACGAGGTCAAGAAGTGGATCAAAGAAAGGCAAGTAATAGGAAAGGTATAGTAGAACAAAGGGAGTGAGAGTAAACGCGTGGAAGTATATGCGGTAGAATGGATGTAGCGTGTTAGGCAGCACCGTGTAGCTCTCAACAAAGGAATGCGTAAAATGCTGCGTCCACTGCGCGTTGCCAACGCAACGGTCGCATAACTCAACGAATGAAGAAAAAATGGAGCCCTGTTTTCGAGTAAGAATTGGAATAGTTGGTGGGTAAGAATGAAAAATGAGAGGATGGAAGGAAGGAGAGAAAAATGTACGATATGAATAGAGGGAATGAGGGGAAAAAATGGAAGAATGGAAGTGAAGACATTCAAAAGCATAGAAGGAAACCATCTAAAGGAACGTAAACAATATTTCGAGGAAGAAGGTGTACGGAAAAGAATGAAAGCTGGTCCTATGCGAAGAAATGAAGTGAGGTTCCACTGAAAATTGTCTAGCAAGGTTGTAGTGGGTTGGTAGGGAAGTTATATATACTGTAGGGATTGGAATAATTATTACAAAAATAAGTTAAAGTGAACACAAGTAGATTTTATAGAATAATATACAGCAATATAATTTTTATACTTTTCAAACACACGGAAGTTAAAATTAACATGTTCAGGTGGAACTTATCTATGACGACGCCGAGAAAACACTGGGTGGGTTCTGATGATGTTCTAACGAAGCCTATTTTGCGTTAAAGTGAAAGTATTTATTCACTGCAGTTTTTTCTAGCTAATTAACTGAAATGAAAGACTAACTTTCATAGTTATAATATTCTAAAATGTTTTCTATGTGATGTTAAGTAAAATCTGAATTAAAGTTGTTAGCTCAATATTTCCTTTAGTTATATACCCTTCCGAATAATGAAATAATGAAAGAAAACTTTGTATAATTTCCACTAACACTGTAATTTCCACCAAATACGGCCAGAAACGATTGATTATACTTCCGAATAATCTTGTAATAAGTGATATATTCAACGGAAAATTAGAATCAAATTTATAAGTGAATTTGTGGGTAAGCAGTACGAAAAGACTCATCATCATAGTACCTACGAATGCTCATAGTTTCTTCTTGTTTGAAATAAAATATTATGGACAGTTTCATGCCTTTATATTGAGTAACAATATTAACTATGGAAATCGAACTGTTTCTAAAATCTCAATTCACGAAAAGTTGCTCTTACCTAAATTAGGAAAAAATGGAAAATAAAGCACATGCCTAAGAGTTTTGTTGAAGGATTAAAGTAATTTAAAATACTAACATTATAATAGACTAAGAAACGAATAATTAAAAACTCGAGAAAGTGGTTCGGTATAATGATCGTTCTGGGGTTGAAGAATCTTTACCATGCCTCTGATTACTTGAAAATGGAAGAATAAGTCAGAGTATGAATGTTCTGTAGATTAGAAATCTTGATTTAAAATATAACTTGTTTTAGAGAATAGATTCCTATAATGTGATAACAATTAGAACGAAGTAATTTACGGGAATGAATTAGTGTTTGAGGAGAATAAAATGGAAGGCAAAAATGTTCAAATAAATAACAAAGGGATAATTTTAAAGAAGATACATTCTTCAAGAAAGATGTATCTCTAGTGAAAGGTATGGTAACATTCTGAGAGGAAAAATAGATTAGGAAATAAATTACAAGGTCGGGGATGAAATTGCTCTTGCGGAAAATGAAGGGAATTGCTGTAGGCGGACAGAATGGTATGAAGGGAATAGCGTGGCGATGGAAATGAAAAGAGGCTAAGGAAGAAAATGGGATAGGAAGAAGTGAAAGAGTTGAGAAAGATAGCGGAAAATCGACGGTGCAAATGTAGAATAAGGATTGAGGGACAGGACCTTTCTCTTAACATAAGGACACCAAATCTGACCTTTGCAGGGGGAAAAGCCTTTACAACCTTCAATCAACAAAAATGTCCTTTCTTCAAGAGACTTTACAATCAAAAGACTCCATTGCAATGTATCTACTATTTGATTTTTCTAGGCTCATTCATATCAGTTGAGTTTATTAACCTAATTGTATAAATTAAACATAGCTAGCCTTCGTAGAAAGTAAAGGGTTCTGATTACGCTTTTCTGATCTTGTTATCCCAATTTTAGAAAGATAAGGAGATTGATGAAGGTAAGAATTAAGAGGCGATTATCATAGCTTCAGAAAAACGTATGATAAATCTACTAAGATAAAGAAAGTTTTTATCTAAGATAGATAGCATGTTAATACTTTTCTTGCTTTTAAGCATTTCTAAAATGTTTTGTCTTCAATCATATGTTAAAGAATTCAAACATTGAATGTACTGAAATTCGCTAATTTTCGATGTCAGTTATTGAATGATGGTATAGTCGAGAGTAAATGAAACCTTTCAATAGATTGGTCATTATGATGGGTCACATTTTATAACCACTAACACGAACTTACCCATGAAATAATTCTATTTGTTATTTAAAAACTAATAATATATTTTCAAAAATGAAGAATTTGTTTCGTAACAATGAGTAACTTGACAACGCTATGCAAAGACACGTGTAAAAGCATTTTCCGAACCAGTTATTCAAACATTTCAACATCGCGTTGTGTAGTACGTAAAAGCAGAAATTCCTACTTTTGTGTCAGCGAACCATTAGTCGCGAGATTGTGTTACAGACCACCGAAATATGTTTCCTCTCCCTTTACAGGAGATGAATGGGATCGCGAATGGGAGGAAATAGCGACCGGGATCAACAAAAGCTGGACGAAGGCTGTGACGAGCCCTCAGAAAAAGATCCCGAAGGAGGACAAGCGACAAACGCACGAGGAGAGAAAGAGGAACGTATAATCTGGTGTCGGAAACAGGGCCGAAAGATCGAGCTAAGTCCGAGGAAGGGAAAAAGAGGAAGGCGGGTGACAGGCGCAAACATGACACACGTGTGTCCGCCCTTGAAGATTCTCTGTCGGAGAAATGGATTTCGCTCCTTTTGTTTCCTTTCCTCCCATCTAAACGTCCACCCTTTTTCGAGTTTTCTGTTCTCATTTCTTCGGAGGATTCTTCTTTTTCATTAAATCTCCTTCTATATTTCAAGAAAAAAACCAAATCCCCTCCACGTGCAACTAACTGGAGACGAAGGAATATTGAGGTAGATATACAAAATAGTTACCATTAACTATCAAATTTAAATATGTCATTACGACGTTAAACAAGTCCACAGAAATTTTGTTTTCCATTTCCATTTATTTCCCGGTGAAGCCGTTGCTTTATTAAAGAAATTTGAAGAAATATGCTCATCGGATGACCCTATTACAAAGATTGGCAAGATTGTTATGATAGATTAGGAGGAGGTCAATCAACCATAAGATCACATTTTAGATAAGTTTAGCCTAATTGCTTGAATATCTGTTCATCATTATCTCTTTATTTATTGATTTCATTTCCTTCATATTTACTATCTTATTTTTTTCAGGTGCTCATTCATGGCACCATTAGGATTAGCATTAGCATTATTTATCTCTTATATGACTTTAAAAATTATTACTATTATTATTATATGTGTACATTAAAAACCCGAGGAAACGATTCTGTAATTATTTTTAGAGTTTTTACTCATTGAAACATGACATCCATTTGCTTGGTCAAGCCAGATTAGTATCTATTAAAGCTATGTCCCTAAGGTAATACAAAAGAAAACTTTTAACCGATATAAGTCACTAAAATTTTTATTCATTAGAATTACTGAAATAAAATACATCGACTTTGATCGTTTAGGCGGTAAAAAATTATGATTTCGGACAACTTTCAGTTATCGAAGAGATAACAAAATACATGTTTGTATTGCTTTTTACTGATTGATAACGAAGCCAACCTTTGGTATCTGAGGCAAATATTTCATATCGCAGTCTAATTTATTACCATACATTGAAAAGAATTTGTTAATGGAAAGAAATATGCGTTTAACTTTGCACTTAGAGTTGTATAAATTAAAATTCAAGGATAAACAATTGAAAAAAGTGAAATGACTGGGACACGAACCCGCCACCTTCCGAGTAGGAATTTCAACCACCAAGCTACGTGGATGCAGTAGTTGGTTGTTTAGGTGAAAGAACTGGGTTCGGTTTCAAGTCGTGTCGCTATTTTCTACGTCTGTTTATCCTTGAGCAATCTGTTAGGTTATTCTATTTCATGTATGTCTGGAGAGACATAGTTAAGGGTATGGTTACCTCAAATCTCAAACGCTGTTTATCATTGATATAATAATATCACTTTGACATCGTAAGGTGGGTTATTTTACGTAGCTTTGATTGAAAACAATGTAAATTATACGGTGCTTAATGCCTCTTCTTCTCCAGTTCAGTGTTCTTTGTTTTCTTTTTCAGCAGTGTAAGTGTGACTGGTACAATTTTGCGAGGAGCCCGGAGAAGACTTATGCTTTCGACCTCGAAGGGGTCGCCGAAATCAGCACGCGAAAAAATAGTTTCAAGCTGTGAGGGTACGGAGGACGGCTTAGGTAGAAAAAATAGGAACCTGGAGGCCGCAAACACGTGCGAGAGCACGCAAACAAACTCGACCGCTCACGCACACGGACGAGAGTGAAAGGGATGATCCGCACGTATAATAACGTAAAAAGAAAAGACGGGGAGATAGACGGAGATAATCCGGGAAAAGGCTCGCTCGTAAAAACTGATGAATTGATATTATCGCATTTCACGTCTGGGATTTGTAAGCGGAAGAGTTAGGAGATGAAATATAATGGAGGCGCTTTCGCCGGTGTGCGACGGGAGACTTCGGTTGCTAGGTTTTTCACTTCCATTGATTTATTTTTACCTCCGCGCCACCACTGAGAACATATTACACTCGCTCAGAAGATTGAATTTTTATTTGCAAAATTGCGCGATTCGATGACACGAAAACGTTTCCCAAAATTCGGATTGCAGTAGAGAGGCGTTATTTGCGAATTCACAACTCGCAGCAGTTGAAAAAGCAGATTAAAAATGAATACTGATCGCATCCAACATGTTACTGGCGTTATCAACATTCGAACCTGCGTTTGAATAAACATGACATTACCAGCTGTGACGTGTTTAATCCATTAAAACGATTCGCCTACTTTTTATTCATTAATTTGCATCCTAAGCGCATAGAGCTGTTCCAAATACCTGACAATGGTTATTTCTGTATGGTTATCAATCTATATTTACGATTTCTTAGATATCAGAATTGTTACTAGTAATATATACAACTCCACTATAGTATGGCGGGAAAGAGAATCCGATTGGAAATCAACCAGTTTTAAGAATGATATGAAAACCATCCATATTTCGTACACTTGTATTAATAACCTCCGAGCAATGTAACCAACATAATAAGTAATTTACTTATCATGAAGAAAATGGCCACCTTGTGGTATTCCCACAACTATCTGTAAATGATATGTTAGCACTTGCAAGGTTACATGACGATCGTCCTATGAATGAGTTCCTTAAAGTTAGAATTGGAATATAAAGGTTAGGGAATCAGCTAACTTTGTTAATTCTTCTAATTCCAAGTAATTACTACTTGGAAGTGTTTAATGGCATTTATAAACGACATTGAGTACCATTTCTCAACTGTGTCGTTTCCTTAGAAATTTAATAATTTAGAGTTGGAAATTTTTTTCTCGGAAAATCACCAATCTAATAATAGAGCAAAAGTATTCCATGATAAATTTCGTCGGTTAAATACCTTAGCTAAGTAAGAAATTATACCTCTCTGACATAACCAAGCGACAGAATTTGTCTGTATTCTACTGCACAATTTATTTCGCAAGCATAGGATGTGGCAATAAAATGCGAGGGTATTTGGAAGGAAATTTTGTAACAGGCTATTCGGTCATTTCAGAGTTTGCACTCAAGCACATTTGAGAGAAATTTCTAAAATCAATTTTCCATAAAGCCTTTTACAATGAATTATTTGAATCAAAATCTAATAAGGTCACTGTCGAAAGCAAACACGTACCCAATTTTTTTGAATCAGAGAAAAGCGCCCACTACATTTGCATTAGGAATTCTGTTTGTCGGATTGATTGAATACCTAACGAACACAAAATTAGCTAAATCAATATTGGGTAGTTCTATCTTCAGTTGCTAATAGGATTAAATAAAACCCCGTTTAGATAAACCGCGTGAACTACCAACCATGCAAGAATGATGATATCAACTTAATTTCTATTTGAAATGCAATTAATCACCATGTTACCGTTTAAAGAATGTCGTGATTATAGATATACACTCTTTTTCGGTGTTTTACCTGCAGGTTTCTGTTAGTACATTTAAGTGCTGAAATTAAATTTAGAATTAATTATTACTCTAGCGTGCGAAATGGGAAAATATTTCATGTAAATAAAGTTGAGTCGAGGAAATAATAATTACTTCCTTTTTAAATGATTATTTGAATATCTAAACGCAGTCGTTCCAGTGTGTGAGTTTACCAATTGACTGCAAATATTTCCGTTAAGTATGCAAGCGGATCTCGTTCGTTTTCCCTTCGGATTACGCTAATCCCTTCGGCGTCCTGTTTTAAAGTTTATATTTTCACTCGATTCTGGACCTATTGACCAATGAAACGATCGCAAATAGTTGGATTAAGTATTTTATTCGAAAATTTGGGTGCAATTGAACAAAAGCTTAAGAGACAAACTCTATTGAATTAATGCTCTAAGCCTCTTTTTTTAATTTTTTCTCGGCATTGTTTTGCGGCTATCATCACGTTTTGAGAGGAAAATGTTTACCTCAAATATATATCTTAACTCGAATAAACCGCTTTGAGTTATATTTTGGAGATCAGAGGCAACATATTACAAAGAGGTGAAATTGTTCATTTTTATGCTAAAATGTACTGATATGTAAAAAAATTGTATTTTTAAGTTGTAACCTTGTAATAATTAACTTTATAAAAATTCGACAGAGACTCCTAGAAAAGAATTTCTTAAAATAGGCATATAGCTTCGAAATTTATTATTATGTGTAATATACACTCTACAAGTAGGTCCATGATCAGGTGGCAGTGGGTACGGATAAGAAAATATAATTACATTTCATACATAGTTAACAGCTGGGAGTACATACATGGACTGAAACTTAACAATTATCAAAATTTCATTACATTTATTGGCTTCTCTTTTTTCTCAGCGAATGATATTTAGAAAATCTTGTCAGCCGGGTAAGTTCACCGGAAACAGACGTTTTGGCCGCCGACTCAGGGTTTGGGATTGTATTACTACCCTGAACCCTGTGTTGGCTACAACCAATCCACAACCATCCCAACCAACCTAACCCACAAAACGTTGATTTCAAGTAAATTTACAAGGCTGACAAACCAACAATTCCTGCATTCAATTTTTTTTGTGTATAAGTCATTCTGTATCTTTTATAACTTTCAAAAGAGCTGTTTAATACACAATTGAAAAGTGACCAATATTTCACTCATGAATTTCTGCGTATGTTTAATGGTAGGTAAGTACTGTATACAGTATTATCATTCTAATCTATGATTCAGAACTTCTTGGACGTAACACTTCTAATGGAAGTTAGATTAGATTTTTATGTATATACTAGTAAACGCCCCCGTCAAGCATGACGGGACTTAATTTAGTTTAAAATATATCTATTATCGTATATATCTGGTCCTCCTAAGCACATAAAANCCAAAGCCGTACAGAGAGAGTGACGCAAGGTCTGGGGGAGGAAAGCAATTTTTTGTCATCGGAAAATCGAACCCTCTTATTAGTGTCACGAGCAGGGAAAAGATTTGATAGATTTGTTATCCTCTTCGGGAACATTACGGTGCTCGGTAAGAATCGTACGAAGGGAATTGATTCGCTTTATCACATCAAAGAGAACTTTCAATAGTTAAAGGTAATATTTATTCTACTGTTTTCAGGTCGTGAAAGTCTTGTTAGCGTATTTCTTATAAAACTTATAAGAACTGATTATCCCCGTGCACTTATATGGGATAATTCATGAAATCAACAACCAACAATGGCCTTAGTCGTCAAAGGGATTAATTGTTTATTTCCTAAATATTTTACGAAATTTCAGTGTGTCTTATCAAAATATTCGAAATTTCGGATCCATATCAATATTTCACGACTAAAATAAGAATATATGATCATTTTCCTTTCTTGTTACACTTGTCTCAGTTTCGTAGGACGATTATTTCTAATTTAATTTTGTAAAAGAAACAACCTCTGCAGGGAACAAAAACCTATTTTACGTACATTTCTTATGGAAATGTGTACTAACTGATTATCCCCGTGAATGTACATGGGATATCTCATGAAATCAATGTTCAACAATTCCCTTGGTCATCAAAGGGATGGGTTGTTTATTTCCAGAAAATTTTCGAATTTTACGTGTATTTTATCAAAGTCTTCGCAATTTCGAATTTATATGAATAATTAACGACTAAAATAAGATTCTATGCTTATTTTCCTTTCTCGTGACACTTGTCTCAATTTCGTAGGACCATTAATACGCATTTAATTTTGTAAAAGAAACGACCTCTGTAAGTCTTGAAACGTAATTTACGTATATCTGTTATGGGAACATATTTTGTGCTCCTGGGTTCGAACCCAGGCCTTTACAGAGATGGAAATAGATTTCCTGAGGGTTTCAGCATCGTAGAAACACAATGCAGTTTGCTTCAAATCTCTAAGTCAGGCCGATTCTGGTATAAATAGGGGGACGGAGATACGGACAGACGGACGGACGGACAGACATTTGCTTTTTACATATATGATTACCGATTGATGATAATTTATGGTTTATGAATATTCTGCATTTAGACGTTCATTTTCCTGTACGCACGCACACCTATGGAACCAACGATGGAATATTGAGAAATTCTGTTTATTCTCATTCACAAAGAAGAGACTGGTTAGCAGCATCTTCTCAACTCAGTCTCTAAAGATCCAGCACCTTTAAAACGGATGCTAGTGAACGCTGTAACGGCGCTAAGTGAAACACCGCCGCAACATCATCTCGCGTAGACGGCCGGATGCACTCTGGTATCTCAGGGTGGTCTTTAACGAGAGGAACTGTTGATGAAAGGGAAGACCTGTTTTGCGAGCGAAGACGTCATCCGATGAAGAGAGTGGTGAGGTTTTGAGATTCTACGGGAATCGAATTAAAAGAAGTCTCATTACGCGATCCAACTTCGCAGACGACCAAGTCTACAAACTTTCACACTCCTCGGATTACATCAATTTACCGGTTTCTTAACGCATTTGAAATCTTAATTTTCCATTTCTTATTTCCTTTTTATAGAAGGGATTTCATATTTTCTTAGCCCTGTTACATCTACAGTTAGCATAAAATGTAATTACTTCTGGTATCCATGTACGTACCCTACTAGATAAATTCCAAATTTCTGAAAAATTCTCGTATAAAAATACATTGAAATCTCTCCTAGTGAGATCTCTCCTATACTAATTTTGTTATCCAGTTTCCGTATCACGACAGAAAACTGAATCGATAGTTTTTGAAACTTTTTGTTCACTTCATTCGCATGGAAGAGTATTATATGCAGCAGTTATATAAATCTCTGAACTCAGGAGTAAATAAACCGGGCTTTAAGTTCATCATGAGCTGAAAATTCACTAACAGATGCATAAAAATAGTAATTAGTAGTTTGGTTAAATTTCAGTTTACTTCGGGATAAAGTTATTTCGGGATATTTAACCTCTTGTACATATTATCCGCAATCAATTACTTTAGCTTCACATTTTACCTTATTTAAACTTATTACATTCACGAGGGAGGATTTAGTATTTGTATATTCTGTAAATATTTGAAGAAAAGAATATTATTTAAAATAAGAATATAAACAAGAACGTTATTATTACTACTACTTTCGATTACAATGGCAGCATGTGGTCATAACATAAATTTCCGTATGCCATTCCTTCTACATTTTAATCTACGGTATGCAATGCTGTTGTAAATTACATCCTTACTCCTACGGTAAAATCACAACATCGCAAGTCACTTCATACCTAGCTAACCATAGAATATTTTATAAATTCCTGCTTCGTTATACAGGTGGCCTTTTGTGGACTATATCTTTTCAGAGCCCTTCCATATTCGTCTGTTAATGATTCCACCACTCTGCTCAACCTTTTGCATCTTTAGCCGTGGCGCCTTCATTTTCTCCACCTCTCCTCCTTGCTGCTGCTTCACCTTTCTATCCTCTCCTCTGTTTGCACTCTTTACATTTCCCCACCACCATACTCCCTCCCTTCTTAATCCCCCTCTCTCTGACTCACCTTTAACCTAACCCTCTTATATACTACGGATACAAGCTTACACCTTGCATTCTCCTCCCCAAGTCTCACGAGAGCCCATAAAAACACCGTGTCTTCCCCTCGCAGCCTCGTTATGGTTTTCGATTTTCTTGCTTTATTTTTCTCCTTGGGATAAGAGAGCGTAATGGAAAGATTTTTGTGGAAGGGGACGTGGGGAGGAATTCCTCCCCGGCGCCCTCCACCTCCTGCAGCGCATTCTCTTTCCTACGGATCATCGAAGGTCTAAATGACACGACCAAAGCCGTACAGAGAGAGTGACGCAAGGTCTGGGGGAGGAAAGCAATTTTTTGTCATCGGAAAATCGAACCCTCTTATTAGTGTCACGAGCAGGGAAAAGATTTGATAGATTTGTTATCCTCTTCGGGAACATTACGGTGCTCGGTAAGAATCGTACGAAGGGAATTGATTCGCTTTATCACATCAAAGAGAACTTTCAATAGTTAAAGGAGTGAGTAATGGAAGGATTGATGGGGTATTAACGTCCAACGTTTAAAGGAAGGCTTATTTTGAGAGAAAATATTGCACCATGTTTGCAGTTTGTAGCCAATTTGTTGGACGAATGCTAGTGACAAGCAATTTTCTCCATCCATCCTCAATTTGCCGTTGTATTTAAACTTCGGTATCCCTTTGTACAAAGTCCCCCGTAAGGGCTTACATAAATTTTTCAGTCTTGTTCTTGATTAAAACCTTTACTTGGCAAAGTGAGTAGCATTTTATATCAATCATCATTAGTAGTGGAAATTGTTTGGATAAGATGCCAGGATCTCTGGGAGATAACGATATGCTTCATCTCGCCTTAGCTCGAGATACTATGGTTTGATTTGATCAAGGCTTGCAATGACTATTCAATCTATTCCGTCATTTATCTGACGTTTGTTCTAAGATAATCCGAAGCACATATATCATAATTTAGCTAAACGCGAAAGAAAACACCAGAACAAGTATTTTATCTCTCACTACACAATAGTTTTTCTTTTACGTTAATTATGAGATTGCTTTTTGATTCCTATCTACTCTGTATGTTTTACATTAAGATGGATTTATTTCACCAACTGATATTTACAAACTTTTCAAACCTTCGACAGAATTTGAAGCCAACGCTATTGTATGAGTGCAAACGAATTGCAGGAGATCATGTTACTTCAGGAATTTGATCAAAATACGAGTAATTTCTAATTAGTATTAGGTATCATATTTGTATATCATATCTTCTTCATTTTCTGAATGATGAACCTTTAAAATGAAAATGTTAATACTTTTATCAAGAAGAACGCAGAGACAATGCATGAGGAATGATCTAAAGTTTCTCATAAAAACGCTAATAGGATACCACGTACACTTTTCATTCACTAATGGCATTCGATGCATATTTTTGCTGAGAAGAGAAGATTCATAAATAACAAATTTCTCCACATAATAATAGGACTCGGTGTTGAAAACGGGCATTGATAATGTCTCATTCTCATGCATACATCAAATAAGTATGATTAATGGTCACAAATGTAAGAAATCAAAAAAGCATGCAGATGGTGATCATTAGTTTGATAAGATCCGTTACGTGAGCGAGCCTTTGTTTATCTATTTTCACACTCATTTTTCATTTCATATCTAATTTTTCATGATATTCTGGAGGCATGCATCAGTCGCGTCATGTTCGCCTCTAAAGAGTACGGACAAAATGAGGCGGACTAAAGAGTCAGTTTTCCACCATTTTTTCCCGAACCTTATCCGACCACTCGGGCAGCTTCCATTCATTATTAGCTCATTTCTGGGCCTTGAAATATAAAACCTCATATAAACCTCTCTATAATGTGAATCATGGCCAGAAAGTTATATCACCAATGTGATACCAGTTGGAGACGATATGCCATATTTTAATTTATGATTTAATAAACTAAAAAGAACTGCCTACATTAAATTTTTAAGAAAAAATCTAGTTAATTAATGTCATATTTCATTGTTTCTGCTCACCGGAAGAAATGAAAAATCACATATCTATCGGGGCTTCCGGATAGCCAAGTTGGTAATGCGTTCGACTTCGAAAAAAAGGCCCGGGTTCGATACCCGTATACTCACGTGCGAAATGACTTTAACAGTCGAATCACTTTTAACAGTACTACTACTTCCCTCATATCTATCAATTGCCGCACATTTTCGTCTTTGTAAGGTTAATTCGCTTGCAGGGTTGGGAGGATTGTATGAATTAGATGATTTCATAACCTTTATTCTGCTTAATCTGTTAAATATTAAGCTATACGATTAATGGAAATTTGATGTGTGTGTATATATACATTCAGTATAGTATAGCGGTTTATATATTATAACCACAATACACACTTTGGTGTATACCTAAGATGCAGAAGGACTACAAAACAGCATAATGTGTAACACATTCACGATTCATATGAGAACAATTAGAGGTTTTCATTTAATTATCTACAAAAGCGTAGATATGAAGTTGAATATATCAAATACATAGTTCATTTGAGGAATATGCGTAAGCATTGAGATAAGCGAAGTCAATTCGGCAGAATTTGAGTGCATCTGTTTCATGAAATACATGAGAATATCATGTCCCGATTGCGACGTTAAATTAAAGTAGTCAAAAGAGCAAACTTGATGAAATTTTCATTAGACTGTTACGCCATAGCAATAAACCATTGAATGATTCCATCTCAGGCTGGGAATAATACAATCGGGGAAGACTAATTGTAAGACCAAGGTTAAGGATTACCTTGAAAGTTTAGAGTAAGTTTTCCATAGCAGGCGGCGAAGATTACACCGTAGTCTCTACACTAGCTGAAGATTACATAGCAAGTTTCCTGCGGTTATTATCCCTGAACACGTGAAAGATGTAACTTGTGGATTCTGATATCTTGCACGGTCAGCTCACAAATGAGGAAGAGGGAGATGGAAGCAACGACCAACAGATTTTAGAACATTTCCCTCCTGCGGCCCAAACGTGATAATAATGAACTGGAAGGCTTTTCGGAGTGGATAGTGCATACAACTCCCATGCCATTTATCGAAAGACATACATTATGTTGAGTCTAAAAAATGGGAAAATGACACCGGTAGCAAGAGAGAATGAGGAAAAAATATGGAACCTCTGAAGAGTAAAAAAAAAATCGAGCGTCGTATTTTGGGGACTCGCGTGATCTCGGATAGCATGTAAATAAATAAAAACGGCGGAGATTCCGTGACAAACGGCGACGACGTGTTTAAGGGGAGCTCCCTCCCAGAGGCGCCTGGACGCGTTAAAAGCACGTATCGCTGAGGCTGCGAACAAGACCACCGCCGTGTGGCGCTGGTGTTCTTACCGCAGCTTCAGACGGAGCTCGCTAATGGCGACGAGAAAAATCGAGTGGTCTTCGGGGAGATTTTTTCTCCTCCTTGTCGGAATAAGGAAATGGAGGGGGAACCCGAGGAGGCCACGCCATCGTCCACTACCTTTCCTATCGCACTAACTCCCTTTTATGTTTCCATTAGTTGATAATTCGGTCCCACGTGCGTATCTTCATCTCCCCCCGGGCGTTGCATGGAAACTTTCCCCGCAGCACTCTCCTCAAGTTAACTAAGGCCTTCCCTCTCTACGCTCATCACTTATTCCGCTCTTTCCCCTTTTTGTCTCTCCTCACTCGACGTTTTTTCCCTCCGCCAACTGGCCTCGTAATGCTCATGTTTTCTCGTCCTGCATCCTTTTTCCTCCATTATCTCCGCTTCCTTTTACTCTCTCTTTTCCTCTCTCCTTTACCATTCCTCTGTGTTATCTCTTTTATCATATTCTCTCTCTACTGAGCTCTTTTCCACCTTCATCGACTTAAGTTTTCCCCATCTATAATGACTTAATGCCTATACGAATTTATTTAATGACTTAATGCCTATCAACGAATTCTTTTATGATTTAATGCCTATAATGTCTTTAATTTGTAATTATTAATAATTTTTGTAACTTATCGCAATTTTTTCTGTATTTTTTGTTTGAAATTATTTGCTACTTTCATGACATTCTAACTTGTTGACAGTGAATCATTGTTCATACATTACAGTCACGATTTTATTGACAAAATATGATTACTGATATGTTTTATATACACATATATGTATCCATATATATGACAAGGAACAATTTCTGATATTCCGTATAGTGAATTAATTTGTATATATTACCTGTTATGTTACCTTTTATCGACAATGATGTTTCTGCCATGTGTTACAAACTTTAAAATCTTCTATTCAATTTCTACCACTTTTGCTACAATCTATCCTTCATCACTCTTTCCTATATCTTTCGCAGGTTTTTCACATCCCCCTTCTCTTCGTGGGTGTTTTCCTGCAGTAGAGATACTTTTTCTGTACATAAAATATCACAGTTCTTTTTACTCCTCCACGAAAACACTTTCTTTCCTTCTTTTCTTTCCTTTTGCTTCTTTTCTCTCACTTTATGACAAGGGTTAAATAGAAGATGGGACTCTTTAGTCCCAATTTCGCCCAATAAAGACGTTTATTATTATTATTATCTTTAACCTCTTTCTTCAAAGCTCTTTTACCCTCTTCAATTCTCTCTCAGGGCATTCCTTCTCCTCTCCTTTTTACAATTCCATTTCGTTTTCTAAATAATCATGTAGATTTGTAATATAAGCATTTTTTACTATTATAATTAGATACCTCCCTCCCTCCTTTGTTACTATTAAAATTTCTATAGCGATGATTTTCCCTTTAAGTTTCTCTTCATTAAATGTTCTCACAACTTCATTATTTTTTAGATCACTGTATCAATTACATTAAATTCTCTCCTTAATATATTTTTATTCAATAGACCTTCTGATTAAATTTTTTATCCTTATCATTTTCAATGTCTTTGTTATTTTATAAAATATAAACAGTTCTTTACTAAAATACAAATGGGAGACAGTTAAGGAATCATAAGCAATGATTGTTTGTCTAACTAAAAGAATTGTGCGTGAATCTAAAAATTAATATAAGACTATCGGTAGCTACGGAAGATGAAACGTAAAAGCTTAGCATAATTTCTGGCAAGCAAAGTTTACCGAGTTATTTTTGAGTTCGCAGAGAAAGTAAAGATTTATTATCTAAATTACATCACTTTGTCGTAAATTTCGAATATCCAAGTTTGAAAATTTTCGCTGTGGTTTCCTGGTAGTAGAAGTATTATTAAAAGTGCTTCGAGAGCCGAGGTAATTTCGACGGTAGGACCCCATCGGGAATTGAACCAGGGACCGCTTTCACCGAAGACGAACGCGTTGCTCTCCGGAGCCTTCCATTTCCTTTTCTTTCTTCTTTTTTGTTCCAGTTGTAGTTGCTTTGCGTATTATGAGTTAACTATCAGTTTCAAACGTAAACTTTATAATTGGTCCTGCATCATTTTCACTTTTATTCATCATCAAAATGTTTATATTCCTTTTCGTCCATGGCTAAACCCTATTTTTTCCCGTTTAATATTATATTCCCTAAGTCAATTTCTCTTTATATCTGTGAATGCATCTCCTCGACGACATGGGGAAATAGTAACACGAACGCACGTGTCTCCAACGTGAAAGCGTCCACTCTCGCAGGGAAAGACGAGGAAGAAAATTTTATTATTTATTTTATTTTTTTTCGAGAGCCTGGCGTAGATGCAAGGCTCCCGTGCCACAGGATGCAGACACGCATACAAGGTGACGCGGACGCAGCTTGGTGCGTCCCGCACGCAACGTTTGCGTCTCACGGGAGACCCGGGAAAAGGGGTGTGAGCGTGAGAATGAGGGAGGGGGGCGGAGAGTACATTTGATGCATGGGAGAATGGCATGACGGTGGGAAAGGGAGGGAATTGAGGGGGTGAGTTTGGCAGGTAATGGCCAAGGTGACGGTGGAATATTTTTCCTCCCTTTTAAGGCTATATACGATACAATTATGGCCCGCGTGCTTTGTGCTCTCTGAAGCGCGAACTCGTAAAGCCATAGATGTTTATTTTGTTTTGTAGCGCGGTACTGGAGCGCAAATCGAGGATGGATTGAGCCAATTACGCGAGAAGAACTAATGGGATTGTTCCTTACTCAAACAATTTTATTTTTGAAGATGCGATTACGACCTTTTTATCCGCGCTGCTGTTTGCTTTTACCGGCGATGCTTTTTAGGTCGAACCCGTCCGACGCGATCGATATGTGCGCGATGTTTTGTTTTTCCTCTCCTAAGTGAACTTTTTTTAAAGCGATCTCATTCGCCGAATCCACTTGTGGCGGCGTGTCTAAAAGCCCATCTCCAGCTAAATACTTTTTCATCAACGGTAGCTATCGCATATCTCTAGATAAGACATCCCTTCGCTAAATGCCGAAACCGAGCAAAGAAATGCGTTCAAATGTAACTCGCGGAGATAGCACGGATTGCCTCTTTATAGTCTTAAATTTGAAAAAAGGAACGATTTCGGTATGCATCTCTCACTCTCACAATCGCAGACGTCGAAAATTGAAACGTAACGTAAACATAACGAACAAATACGCATCGAATGAGCATTTCGGATTGAAACTTCCATCATATCTAATAGGGTATCACGGTGGTGACGGAAAGGCAGCGACAATCTCGATTTTAAGCGACTTAAAGATGGCAAACCTGGTTTCTTTTAGCACTTAAGCTCTAAAACGCGTAAACTTTGCAATATCCGATGATAATAATTGTCCCTTCTATCTTTCCAGGAAAAATCTGATTACTCGTTATAGTTTGACAAAATTGTCGTTGTAGGAAGTTTATCGTTGCAGCTCACAGTGCAACTACATGCAAATATGTGTCCTGACCCGAGACTGAGAGACTTACTCAACGATTTGATCAATTCGGAGGTTATTTCCCTCCATCGTTCTCTATAATAACAATGACTTATCTATATAGCAATCAGATAACAAACCATACTATATTTCGGCCAGGTTTTGCTCCGGTTCAAAGGAGAATTCGAATTTCGGTTCGGTACCGGTTTACCTCATGCCAACTCCAAACCAGTTCGAACAGTTTTCTTTTTTGCTCCGACAATGTTAATATCATACATATGTTAAATTTTGTTTTATAATTTCTATCTTTTTCCATACTTCACACTGATTTAGCAATAATTAGTTGACAGTCGAAGTTTCACATGTTTAGTACACTTTCTTCCAACCACAATGAAGTAAAATGTGCATTACTGGGAACCTAGAATCAGAACGGAATGAATAATTGTTTTTGGTTTCAATTGGGTTCAACAGTTTCAATTTTTTCGGTTCCGGTTCGGATTTCGCTCCGGCAAAGTAACACGTTATTTTGTTCGGTTTCAGTTTTCAGTTCTGTTCCGGTTTGATGCCCTGACAGCAATAAAAATTGACTGAGAAATATTTGTTAGTGACTCTAGGCACATACTATAAGAAATGTACAGGATTGATAAGAGATAATTAGGATTGTATTGAGTTAAAATACGAATATAGGATGCGTGATACTTTGTGAATATCTTGTGAGTTATTAAGTCCATGACTAAACCCCTAAAGCCGCTACAAAAATAGTAAATATTCATTCACAATGAACTTTAATACCCGGGAAGCTTTGCAAGAAAGATACCCTTATTGGAATCTTTAGAATTTAGTTCATTTTCCTTCCTCAAACATTTGGATAAGGAGATTTCTGAGGCGCCTGATGATTTTAACTCGCTAGCGGAACTAACTGCCGAAATAAAACTAGAGTAAATCTCAAACTTAACTTTTTATATGTTTATTTTGATGAAATTATTTTTTAATAATCGACTACCTCATCTTTCACTTCGTGCAGCCTAGCTGTTTCATTTATAGTGAAAGAAAATGTACTGTAAACCGGAATATAGTGTGTATGTCCAATCTAAATAACGAAACTTATTTTTCAAGTACCATAACCTTATCTTCCTCACAGGAAATCTTTCTAAAAAATTATATTTCTTCATATTGAAGAGGCTACGTATCGGTGACGCCTCTTTTTTCTTTCCTCCTTTGTATTCAGCAGATCCCAATTGGCATTCGTTGCTTCCTTCTCTACCCGTCCTCTTCAACCCATTCAAGTCCCAATATTTAACCTCGTGTATATCCAAGAGACATGATTCCATCTGCAGTTCATGGAAGCGAGGCAGTACAGAATCTGTGCGGCGGGATACTATATCCCTATGACGGGCTTGGCTCCCGACGCTCGAGAAGCGAAAACATCACAGCGTTTGTGCAAACATTGCCGTAACAGATTGTTAGGGAAGGACAAGTATGGAGGAACGGAGGTTGGGTACATAGAGAACTGAGAGAATGGGTTAGAAAACAATTGATTGGGTGAGGAAGAAAGCTGATAGATGTGAGGGAAGGTTTTAAAGCGTGAAAAGAAGAAAAAAGAAAAGGATGATGGTGAACGGAGAGAGATTCCAAAATTTTCGCTTTCGATGTGAATTATCGCATATTTTATTTATGACCCAAGATAAATCTACGTACAGAAAACTGCACAATGGATCATCGATACCAATTCCCTTTTTTATTACTCATCGACCGAGGCCTTCTGTCGAGTTATTTTCGGCTCAGCTCGGCAAAATTCTACTCTGATGAATACTTAATGTTTTCAACATATAAAATGTTTTTATATTCTCTCTAAATGTATCAACATTCGTATTCTTCCTTTGTATATCCCGAAAGGTCTGACCAACTCAAAAGAGAACATAAGATAGAATGAGCAGAGTAACCTTCTGTTCTACAGCAGTACTATAAATCTAGACAACGTAAAATGCAGAATAGAAAAATATTCTCCTGCAAAACTGGTAAGTAGAGTTCTTCTGTATTCTTTACTTTATACTTGGTGAAAGGAGATCGTATTTCACCACGCTATAAACATGAAGGTACGAAAGCTCCTTCTCTCCCTGAAACCCTTTGTCGAAAATTGGCCTATTATACTAGTACACCATTAAGATAGGTTTGGAAAGTTTTGGGGATTGGAAATGATATATTGCATATATTGATGTCTTATCAAAAGAGTTTCTTCGTATTCCATTATATTCTCTTTACAATTTCCGTTGTTGAGAATTAGATTAATTCATTGAAATATTGACAGTAACTATGTGGAAATGTAATTTTACTCGATGAAATATTTTAATATTATTATTATTATTATCATCTATTATGGATGATAACTTAGGCCTTAACATACGTCCATTCCTGCATCAGAAGATCTACAGGCATTGGCAAAGGCGGAAAATGTTATTAATATGCTTCGATGGGGAAATTTTTGTTTTTATAATTACAGCTAACGTAAGTATCTCTTCTATTTTAGAATGAATTAATATTTAATTAAACATGAAAATAAAATTGCGGGAAATGGGAGAGAAAAAAGGAGGGGTAAAACTGAGACGTATAGAGCAGAATCTGAAATTTGAGACGGAAACACGAAACATTACAGATGCGGGAGTGGGAGAGATGGCGGAAAATTGAAAAGACGGGACATGATGGAAGCTCCACGTTTCCTTCAAATAGAGCATCAACTCAATCCCCAAGAGAACCAATGGATGGCGCATATGGATACATAACAGAATCTACACAAAACCACATGCAAATTCGCGAGTCGCGAGCGCGATAGCGTTCAATTGTCCGCCGAGAATGGCTTCATTCCCCGACCTCTTCCATATCATTTTAACCTTCGCATTGCCCCCAAAACGCCGCGACTAAGCGGCGTTTCTTGTTACACCGCGTATCGAAGAGCCGGTCGAAATGGAGATGCATTACATTTCCCGCTGGGGACCAAGAGAAAGAGAACATGTTTAAACGAAGAGCGGAAAAGAGCAGTGGAGAGAGAGGGAGGAAAGTGTGTATGCGTCGGCATGGAAGCGAGAGGTCAAACTCCTTTGTTGTGCTTCGTGCGAATGATTCCGATGGGAGAGGGTTAAACGAGTGAGGCGCGCGTCGGCGGTTTCGGCAGCGCGTATTTGTCAACGGAATGCACTCAGGTATCGCACGTATGGAGTACGTGAGGAGGCGGAATTCCGCGGTGATTATGAATCCCTGACGCCACTGTAATATCTGCTACGCGTGTGTAACTAAGGTGAGGGGCTCTCTATCAATAAGATGTGCTTTGCTCTGCTGATTGTCTATTTTAAGTTCAATCGGAACCATTCCACTCTTGCGGGACTGGAAGAAATTCTACTTTCATTAAATGACTGTTGATGTTATCCTTTTATGCGCGTGATTTCGTAGCAAATTTAACGCCTTTGCCGTCATGGAATATTATGGATATTTTTGAGATAGTTAAATATAGATCGCGATTATTTTTACAAATTCTCGGAGTACTTTTGCGGGGGCTTTATTTTCAGAGATTTGTGGATTGAATTGGATTTGCGAAACCAAGTGTCCGTAGTTTTTTTTAATGGGATTTTACCTCTATAAAGAAATTGCATTTTGGCAAAAATTCGTTTTGTCGGGAGCCCGCTCTTTAAAAGAGGATTTGATATATTAGTATTTCGAATGAATCAGACTAGTGATAATTTGTTAGAAGTAAGCCAATTTTGTCATCCGTTCTGTTATGAAGTTTAATCCTATTTATTTAGAGATTAGAAGGGCAGTTGTATATCGCCTCCACTAATGTAAAATCGAATTCAGCTGACGAATTTTCTATCAAAATCATTAATGTTACTGTTTGTTATTAGATTATAGGACTAATACGTTTTGGCTTTTGGCAAACCATAGCCTGCAGGTACTCAAATTTGCATAAAATTATCGTAATCTCTTTCTACATCTACTATTAACATTAACTTGATTTATTTCTGTTTTCCATTAACATTAATCTAATCAGAATTAAAAATTCTTAACAAAGAAAAGGTGTTGTTGTTGCTCTCCATTCACAAATACTTTGAATCTAGGCTAGCGTTTTATTTCTGCACATGGCAACCTATATAGTTAATGTAAAAGGACTCGTTACGCAATCGGTGTCGTGTTCTTACCACCTAAATTAAGCGACATCCAACCTTCAATTGGGTTTTTAACCGTTTGGATGGTACATAATTAAGCTGGCTATGAGGAATATAGCATCATTCGGTTTCAATAACAAAGAATTCGAGAAACAGCGTAGTGATTTTAAATCAATTTGAAACAAAGAAATAGTTTTTTAATACTTTGCTTCCCACTGTCATTCACTACCTCGTATGCAACGAAAATCGGATGTAAAGTGATTGTATAGGTCCAGAGTGCGAACTTTTTGTAATTGTACGAGTAAACGATTCTAAACATTTGTAGAAAATTCTTAGAATAACAAACAAACTGTAGACAGCGATGGGAGAAAGGAGTTGGAACATAAATATGAAAATTATCGAAATCAAATACAAGAAGTTATTTGGAGGAAATAGAGGCAAACATTTGGACATTATTTAATATGATAAACTGAACGGAAACAATGATATTCTGGCGTTACAGAAATAGGAAAAAAGTGGAGAACTCATTAAGGCGAGTTATACCTGAGTTACTAAATTAATAAAGGATTTGTGCTGCAAATATCTTATAACCTTACTTTTCAAAATGGGACCAATAGGTCAATCGAAGGAGTGAATGGAGTTCGGTAAATAAAAATAAAGCAGTGATCGCAGGCATTTGATTTCACGCCGAACCGATTCTTGGAAAGCTTAATTAATATCCGAGCCCGACGCGGGAAAACTTTTCGTACGTTTTTCTTTCGATATTTCTGCAATTTTTTGATAAAAATGTGTTTTCCCCTCTTCGGGAAGCAGACCGAAATAACGTAGATTCAAAGTCGATCAATCGTTTCCGTCGGACGCTGTCGGTGGTAATTGGGCGGGCGGAAGATTGGCCACGTATCGCGTGCCCGACGCACTTCTATTTCCATTCTCTGCCTCGTATCACTCCCTGCCTCAATTCTCGTATCACTCCCTCCACTACTTCGTCATCCATACCATCGCATGCTTCGCTGAGTTTAGTCCTCCATTTTTTCAAACCTGATATTGACGCCTTGCAGCCGTTTGTCACAGTGGTTAGTTGAGTCACTTCCCATTATCGAGTCAGGGAACAAAAGGTTATTGGATTAAAAAGACCGTTTTTAGGAGAACTGCTATGCTTTTTTGGATAACCCAAAATTTAAGCCCTAAATTTCGGAAGAGTAGGAAGGTCAAAAAACATATAATACGAAAACTGTCGGATAATTTTCTCCGTTAATCGAATCTTTAGTCTTTCGTCGTAAAATTCTCTCCGCTTCAGTCTATTTTACGTGGAAAATTAATTCCAATTTTCTCAAGAAGGAATGAAAATCAAACTGATAACGGAAGAGAAGACGTTCCACATGCAATAGAATGCTACCATGCCCCTTCTAAATAATATCCTGTTATCCTGTTTCACGTAGCAATCAAATTGCAAATTTAGGCAAAAGTCAACCATTTCTTAAAAGACTAAATCTCAACCGTTTTACACTAACCTTTGGAAAATATTACTGTATTTTATTTTAAGGATTTTTTCACATTCATTTTTGGCTATTTGATTTTTGATTAATTTTGGTAGCAATTTTATCAGTGCTGAGACATCTAAAGTCCATTCGTTCGTGCGCTCCCCACCAGGAATCGAGCCCGGGACCATTTTCACCAAAGTCGTACGCGGTACCTACACGGCTATCCTGATGACCCTTGTTTAATTTTGGGAACAAGGTATATAACATAGTTAGCAGCAGGAAGAAGTAAGAAAACCTCAGCATCTAAGGAAAAATAAATTCATTGCATCAATAAAAGGAAACGCCTCTTGCGTAGAATTTCGATAGGATATATTTTGATCTACTTTTACCCTGAAAGTAGCGATTAGTGAATTATGGTGCATCTAAGAAAGAAAGATAGCCACCACCAAATAGCTGTATACAATCGATTAAATTAAAAAAAATATTATTGGCACATAAATGTAAAGAAAACAATTACGAAATTCTACAATTTTCACTTAATCTTTAAAGTACCTAAAAATTACCGAACATTTTGTCTTAACAGTACCTACAATTAAAGTTTAAGGAATCATGATTGTAGAGTACTGGGTGGCTTGATGGAAAGTATACCCGAGTATAGAAAGATTTAAAACTGTTTGCGTTTTCACACTTTTTGGCAAAGAATTTATAGTTTTTCAACCTCCAATACGTTTGAATACCCATAACTCATGCGTTTCATTCCAGACAAAAAGCTTCCTTCCCATCGACATGAATGCGGAGCTACGATAGCGAATAGCCTCTAAAAAATACATCGAAGATAGGAATTGGAGAGTCGCAGAAGGAATTTCGAGGGCGATAAAAACGAGCAGAAACGAATGCGGTTGGTAAGAAAACGATCGGGATAGAGAGCTGATAGAGGGAGAGGAGGCGATTGCTTGATATGCGGATCGTTTTATCAAAATCGTGAGTTGAACGACAAAGGACGTCGTCACGCACAGACACGGTGGCACGCGCTGTCTTCTTGGGGCGTGCTAAAATAGAGGCGAACGAAGAGAAACGACGGAGGAATGCGATGAAGGAGAGGGGAAATGCATGAAGAAGAGGGAGGACTTCAATGGATCGAATGATGAAGGCAGATTAAAGTGTGTACTTCCGGAAGTGCTGAATACCGGGAATACTGGCATAGGAATAGTTAGTGTGCGGTCAATCGAGAATAAAGTGGGATTGAACTGTACGAAAGTTATAAAAGTTTCCCCATACTCGATCGCAGATTTCCTCGTCAAGGAAGTGGTCTGCACAGGTAAATTTCTGATATCGCAAAAATATGCGTCTTAGCTACATATGCAAACAGTCACTACTTGTTACGCAGTTGGGATTCCAGACCACTGCCTTCGAAACGCTTCATGTCGTTTGTCACCACTCTAGATTTTACATGCATATATGTAAGAGGCAGGGGCGTAGCCTGGATTTGTCAATGGGGGGAAGGGTCCTGGGAGCCATGGAGCCAACGCAAAACTACTTACAATGTAGGGGCTGGAAATTTATCAACCAAAATATACTAAAATTGGAATCATATTTAGATGCGTATCCTGCAAATTTCCAGTGACGTGTATTACTGAGAATATTTAAACATTTAAATATTTGTATTCGTTTTTCTCTATAAAAGTTATTCTTTGTTAGATCAAGTGAACATTAAGATGCGAGAAGCAAACAGGTCCTGGAAGACATTTAATTAGAGGTTTACAGAAGAGTAGATAACAATGGCCAAAACAAATTATATTGATTTACTGCAGCTCTGCTATCCAAGGTATTGAATAAAGAACCATTTGGAAAAAGAAGAATCTCCAAGATTCTTATATTATACAATATATAACAGGCCCCTGTCACATCGGTGTGACAGGGACCTGCTATAGTATTGATTTTTCCATTCATTCTGTTAATGTAAAAGATAATTCCAAACAATATATTAATCCCGTGTATAGCTATTTATGTCTACTGTTAAACCGCCGTTTAATTCAATAATGTCGGCAGGGGACTGTCTGCGGGCGCGTGCTATAGCGGATTGATGAACGGAATTAAAAGCAACACAATTAATAGGAAAACATTCCAATATTATCCTTGCTAAAGTAAACGCATGTTTACGGCAAGAGAGAGAAAAAATGTTAAATTTAGCAGTGAACATATTTTCTAATTCACGGTAATGAAAATAAATTAAACAAAAGATTATGTAATTCGGGCTTAATTAATTGAATGGTTTTATAAAGTTTTGACATGAGGAATACACTGCCTGGAGTTTCTAAATTTATATTGTCGGTGCTTATATCCCACCTTAAGTATCCTAACACCTTTATAAAGATTAGTACTAATATTCCAAATCCTTCACTCACGATTTACTTTTATTTTCGCCTCTAGTCATGTTTACATGACTTCAAAGGAATTTATATACCTATTCTTGCTTTTAGCATACCTTTGTCTCTTGCGTGAATTATTCCCTAATAGTGATTTCTCATTTGCTTTCACACTCTCATTCCTTTCGAAGTAAGGCAGCGTAAATAGTTTTAAAGCTAATAAATATTATTGCATTTCAAATGAGGAAGATAAAGAATTTTGAAAAACAGCTAAAAATATTTGAGAATGTAAAGATATAAATGGAAGTGAAAACCCAGGTTCCCGTGATAAGGATTTGCAAGTATTCATCAGTTTCTTACAACTAAATCTACACATTTATCCTGTAAGCCACAAATTTTATTGTTTTGTTGTGTGGTTATGTCCAGTCAGCCCCAATGTTACATAACCTCAGTTTTTAATTCAGAAGTATCTTACAAAAAAAGAAAATAACAAAATATTGGGTCAATGGAAAGATTTTCCACAACTGATGGTTGACAGAAAAAAACGTTCGTTGTGAGAAAATTGACGCATTCAAAAACCAATTGGCTATTCCTCTAGTTCTTTAATCTGAAAGACTTGACGAAAAAGGCAAGTAGCAGGATATAAATAAATAACGTCTTTATTTTGGGCGAAATGATCCATAAAACTTTCAACAACTGAGAGATATTTGAGAGGCATTGAGGGTAGTTAAGAAATAGATAAGAAACCTAGCATAGTTAAAGACACCTAGCACACCTAGGATAGGAAGAAAGTAGATCAACCTAAAGTCGAAAATTAGTGTTATTGATCGGCCGCGCAGTAATTGGCGTGGATACAAGAGATTGGAATAGATGATCGGCAGCGAAGGAGGATGCGCTAGCTGGGAGCAAATAATGACGGTGAGGCATCCATCTCCCCAGAGACAGCCAATTTCCCTCCATCTCACTAACTGCGCCGCTGTTTAATGGATTCCTCGTGCGGGTGGATTTTCCCCTAAGATGTCTACAAAGTTATACGACGAGTTCAAATGATTTCTATCCAATTACGGGAGCCATAGGTAACTAAGGATCCAAACCATAACTTCTATTTTTTACTGCATAGGGGGAAATTCGATTAGCTAAAATCACTGGAATCGTTAGGGCCCCCAAGCCCCTAATTGGGGTAAGTTTTTTTTCATGATTTTCTAAACGTTCAATGAAATTATAAGATGCAAATTTTGATGAGAATTGAGAATTTGTGTTGTTCTGAAGAATTATTAACCTTGAGAAGTGATTGTTATTAGAAACAGATTCAATTCGTACAAAACCTTTTCATTAGCGATTTTCAAAAGCACTCTATTTCCATTTCACCTTCAAAAGGTCATAATTTAAATTTCAGTATTCAAGGGCATACTATTTAAAGAGTTTTATTACCTTATGACAATGAAGTGTATGAAGAGTGTAGAATTACCTAAGTCATAATATTCATTCATTTTCAATGTGTCTCCTATTTTATATCAAGGGTAACTGTAGATCGCCAAGAAACTAATGTACGCTAAGTTTTGATGAATCTAAGCGGAAATAATTTCTAAAAGTAATCTCCCAAGCAGCTTCTCCTAAGATTTCGTAGTTGTATCCCTCGTCACCGACACCGTCTTATTAAAGGTTCAATGTTCTTACATCGATTAATTTGTCATGGTAATGAGCCAGAGGAGTGTGGACTGATGCTAAACGAAGGAGCTGTATAAAATAGAGGAAGTTGAAAGCAACACATTCCTACTTCACAAGGAAGTGCCTCCTTTAGGAAGGATCTTTCCTTGGCATCGCTCTCAGAATTACGTTCAAGTGAACCAAACAGAGTTGTGTGAAATCAAAAGGAGTAAGGGGGAAAGTTTTGAGGAGAAACGAAAATTTGAAACTTACACAAACCAGGAATGTACCAATAAAACGCCAAAGACAATTAAATGAGGCCAATATGGGAGGCTAGAGGTGCATCGGAAAGAAATATTGTAGACGAATGGAAAATAAAGAATTATGGAAAGATGGAGGAGCCAGGTGGAGGGATGAGAAGTATGTGAGAAGATGGCGAAGAATAAAGTAGATTTAGAGGGGTGGGAAGAGGCTCGAGGCACTATAGAAAAGAGGCAGTTAGATACGATAGGGGGATGAAAAGGTAAGGAAATAAAGGCGAACTGGAAGAGACGTAGTCGCTTGAAATAATGAGAACAAAAGCGAAGCTATTTGAACGTTGAGGAACGAGGATAACGAGTCAAAGATCGGGAAACTGATATTGAAAGAAAAGAATCTAACCATAGATATTTATCTGGCTTGTTGTAGATAGGGGAATTGCCCAGTTATATTGATAATCTTGAAGTCCATAAGATATCTGCTGTGCTTCATTAGAGGCGTAGTTGCGATATTTTATGAAATCCAAGGAGATTGTCAAGATCCCTCAAATTTTTGGATTAAACATTGCTCTCTTTATTCTATATCGCTGTCTGAAATTAACTAAGGTCTGTATTATATTAACTATAAACAGATTTTTTCCCATTTTATCATGGATATCAGAGTAATTGAATTGCTTTAAAACCGATGAGAGGTTAAGAATTGCTTCTGTTTATATACTTATATCCTTTTCGAACAAATATCTGTTTTTAATTTTATGGTATGTTTCATACATAGAACGTGTTTACTTTCCATCAAGTCGTGAAATACTCAAGGAAATTATATTGATGTCATTCACAATAATTGTCTTCAGAAAATAAATGGAGTGAAATTAAAAACGGTTTGAAAAGTTTTATTTGCACTACTTGTAAAATATTCAAGTAAATGTATCTCAAAAATGGAAAAATGCTCTAAGTAACATGGAAATCTTTATTTAAGAAATCTACTTCTATAAGTATCAATAATAAATAAAAGATAATGTCAAAATTTAACTAATGTTGTGAATATTTCTACGAAATTTCGTTGTTTGCTTGTTAGAAAATGAAGAACAGTAGGCAGTATACCATATAATGAAATAGATAATTGCTTTCGAAATAAAGATGCTTGACAGAGAAAACTGAACGATAGCACGTTATATTAATAACATAAAGATCTTGAACATTGAAGGATTCGATGACATTTAAAATTGGAATCGCTCGGGTTCGGCAATGGAAATAAAATGGGAATGGTGAAGTCTATATGAAACAACAGGGCTCCTTATCTCAAAGAGAGATAGGATTTACTTTCACCGAAGCTGTGAAGGAATAATGCAGGTCTGAGATAATAAGAAAGGGAAATTTGGGACTACATAAAGAAGACTGCGCAAGTCAGTTTAGTGGAAGTTAGCATCGGAAGCGCCAAAGAGGATGCTGGAAGTAGGAAAAGATGGAAGGAGAGGAAGCAGCCCTGAGGATATAAGAGTTTTTCAGTATGAGGACTTTGGGAAGTGAGTGGGTTCTCGGAAGGAGTAAGATCGTCGAGTTTTAAGAGAGCAGAAGATGAAGAAAAACTTAAAAAGGAGGGCATAAAATAGCAGTGTAAGGAGCGAAGAGGGAGAAGATACGAGAAGAAGCTGATGGGGAGAGGAAAATAAACGTGGGGTCTATTGAATAGAGTACGCTAATTTCTCTCTTGGAAATACTCCATCAAGAAAAAGTGAGAATGGCTCTATAGTAGTTATGTAGCAGTGAAACTGTTTACAGATCCATTCTCCTCTCTCAAAAGGTAGCAATATGCGTAAGAAACACGTATGAGAGTGAGTGTGACAGTTTCAAAGTTATAAAGAGTTGGATTTTGTCATTTTTCAAAATATCCAACACTGCTTCAGCCATGTTACATCGGCAAACCATTCTTTATTGACATATTTACAAACTTACGTTATCGGGTCGTATTAGGCTATTTAAAGGACAAATTATGAACTTCATAATCATAAATACCGTATCCTTAAGTCCTTTTCGTCACTTCTTGGTTTAATACTTATTAGTATGCCATGTACCAATATCACGCATGTCTGTCTTTAAAGTATTGAGCCCAGTGGAGACCTAATCCTCTCTACCATCAGCTATGAAAGCTTTGAGAAGGAAATGAGGCTTACTAGGCAAGATGAGGAATGAAGTAGTTTGCATAAACAGAACAAGCCCACGTTAGTGAAGCACAATGACTCTACGAATAACACTTTTCGTAACATTGCATAAGGAAAAACCTTAATTATTTCAATTATTCAGCATTATTCATACCTCAGTAGCTTTCACATCATCACAGCCAGGAACAAGACTGAGACAAAACTATACAAAAGATACATTTTTCTCTATTCAAAGACAAATGATGAATACTTCATCCATCAAGATACGGTAGCAGGGCCATCGCATGAGATATGTTATTACAAAAGCCAGAAGTCATCCTTTTCGAGAATTGGCCAGCCACATTGTGGCCGACTAATGCCTGATACTGAAAATAGCGAAGCGTACTATTTTTTTATACTTATTACTGAATATTAGCGCTGAATACTTCGTATAATATCCGATCTATTATCACGAAATGATGCGAGGAGACAGAAAATAAACTAGGAATAATTTTATGACAGATTATATGATGTGCTAATGCACTGGAGATAATCTAACCCTGAATCACCACTTCTTATTAACGGAAGGACTAAACAATTTAATGTTCTTAAGCTTAAATAGAAGACTGTGATTTCCATGCAGAAGTGTCTCCAGCCGTGTGGAACATGCTCTAGTAATTCCAAATCATTCACCTCCAAAACAGGTGGTAATAAATACATTGCCTTTCATTGAAATGTTAAAAACTTGAAAATTATCATCGTATATTTTTAATTACAAAGACCATCCTAAAGAGCCAATGATTGATTGTTCGACTATTAGGACTAAATTTTTACTTTTATAAAAAGAAGAGTTTTAGATTATATATAGAAATAGTTTTTTTGAAATTAATTTTTGTACAATATATTTATATTGATATTTTATTTTTGTAACAACCATATTAAATAAAACACTTGGTAACTTCCACAATAGATCAACATTCCACGAAGTCAAGATTGATCATATTAATTTTATTTTATTTTTGTACTTTTGAAATTTTTGTTAGGTACATACTATAATGAGTAACCTATGGTTTTTAATTGTTTTTATTTATTTTTTGGGCTATATAATTTCTATTTCACTCAAATTAAGTATACAGAGCTACTCAGAGAATATTTTGCAGATACTGAGTATATATTTCTACTTTTGAATATCTATGAATCTATATATCTATGAATCTATGTAAAGAATGTTTTACAAATCCAAAAATGTTTTATCACAGGCATCTCCTGACGAGCTAATGATTGGTTCAAAAAGAACAGACGATTACATTTTGCGGTTCAATTCTTAATTAAGAAAAATAAAATATCCGTCTGACCTTGATGTTTATTAAATTAGAGGTAAAAATTCTGAAACGGTTTAGACAAATTATAAGGCTTAAACAAGCATATTATTTCCTCTTATAATAATCATATATTTTTTATCCCACCTATATATTTCCTTCCTCCAAAAGGTCAGAGTCAGAAACGGAATCAATAAGTATTTTCCATTTTTAACTTTTTTTGCCGCCGATCCGAAGGGATAATTCCACTTCTAGCAAACCTGCGCCAAAAGTCGATAGCCACCGTTTCAAATACCTGCCTTCCGATAGAGTTGGAAGCTTTACTTCCCCACTCACCAAACGATTTGCTCCTAAATTCATCCATTTCGGACGAGAAATGCTACATGTCAAAAGCTCATACCTAATAATCTCTCAATACCCTGAACCGATCCCCGTAAATTCCTTCCACCGTCGCAGGACTCTCGCACTTGGCACCCCTCTGCATCCCCTAAAACCCCCGCCCTTTCCGGCGAGACTGTACAGTATCGCAGCGTCATCGTTGGAAACCGCGAGCCATATGCTCCACCAATCACGTCGTCCCCTTCCCCCTTTGCCCATCTCAATCATCGACCTTCCCACGCATCCTCTGACCCAACGGTCAGTGCGCATCGCTGCACAGCCTATGCACTTAACGGAAATCAAAGCCGGTCGTCGGATTACGATTCGGAATTCGGTTATAATGCGAATTAGCGAGGGATGAAATGCCTTCGGAACGGAAGAAGTGCGGAGGCAGATTCTTTCTTGTTTGCATCTCGCCAATGACAATCGCTCGCTCGTTTTGTATCTCATCGATTGAAACTCCCTTTCTCAAAAGCAAATTGTACTTTTTTCTGGAAAACGTTCCGTTCTGAGTGTTGCTTGAAACGTGATCACTGTCGGGCAGTATAATCCTACAGAATGTTGCATATTGTAGGTGCGTTTAGTGGGGGAAAATAGAGAAGATAAACCCGTTGTAGAGTGAAAAAGACTAAATGAGGAAGGGGCAAGATTACTATTGTAGCAAATTCACTTTCATATGGTCATTTAAAATTTCAAAGTAGTACAAAAGTTACGATGGGTAAATATATCCGTAGAAAAATAATACCTCTTGTGTGAACTCATTGTATCTCCTCTTATTCATATAGTAAATATCGAATCGAATGTTGAACGCATGGCTTGTTAGAAATAAATTAAAATGTAACGCTAACAAAAGCAGAATAATAAACGTTAATCGGAACAAATTTCAATTCATGTATAATATAGAAAACTTATTATTTAGGAAGGAATGATCACAATCATAAAGTTAGTACTCTAAAACAAAAAACGGATGTCTGCAAATATTCTTTTCTAAATAGGGGAATAGTAGAATGGAATAATTTACCTGGGGAAGTGTTCGAACCTTTTCCTCAGACTGGGAATGTATTTGTAAATAGAATTAAAAGAGTTGTGTGATGTTAAATAAATTTTATCAATAATTAGTTAGTTATGTAAGTTACTTTATCCTAACAGTGTAGCATTTGTATTTTAAACTGTAATAGTGGAATTTGATGTTTAATTTTAATTGCTTTGTAATAGTGTGGGTAATTTTTTATTATTATTATTTTTTCTTTTTTGTTTTATAACTGTTTATTATATTGCATTAATCGTAGGTATCAATTACCTGTATTTTCTTTTATATTTATGACGTACTGCCTTCGGGAGGTTTTGGGGGTTTTCCCTCCCGACTAGGGTGAATACAAGGCAGGGTATTGTATTACCTTTTCCCCATGAAAAGATGACTACCACCTGGCCTGGAGCCTGTAGTCCAATCGTGCAAATACACAAATAAACAATCAATTTTATTACTAATTTTGCACTTTCCTGTTCCAAGTTATAAAAGATGCTCATATTATGAAGTGAAATATACCACAAGGAACGTATTTAGTACGAGAATATTTTAAATATACAAAAGTTCGGAGGTCGTAAATCACTGAATCTTTCCAGTTACGCAGCGAAGGATGGTTTTCAGGGTTAACCCCCCCCAAAGGGTTAGATTCCTTATAAAAGATATCACAATATAGTTCCCCAATCTCGGATGGATCAATTATTTTGCTACATAACCGTGTAAATCTCCTCCTTTTCAATCCAGTTAATGTTTTTGAAGGGAATGTTTTAACTTCTCTTGCAAGATGTATCGGGTATGATTATCCCGGTCCCTGTAAGGTAGGTAAATTTTCCTTTTTATTAACTGTCTCGAACCCCCCCAAGGATATATCCTGACTGCGCTACTGAATCTTTCATATGAGTATTTGGTGTTATCACATGTAAAAATCAGAAACACGCAACAAAAAGTAAAACCGAAATGATTAATTTATTATCTCATTTATCTATTATTTGCAGTAGTGGTTGAAATATTATTTATCGGAAATATTTATTTTCTGAATTCTATTAAGATTCTTCCATTCTCTGATTCCAATTCCATTTCTAAGCTCACGAGTATTTTAAGAGATGGTGATTAGGAACCGTCAGTGCTTCATCCTTATGGGGAAGTTGAAATTTGAAAGGTTTCTTTTAAAAGTTGTTCCCATTAGCAAAAGAGTACCTATTTAGCAAGTTTTATCATGTTTGTATATTTATGAATGAAATTTTATTTGAAAAAGGGTTTCTCATCAATGTGAGTTCAAAGTATCCTAATTAAAAAAATCTTCCTCCAAAATACCATCTAAAATGGGAATTTTCGGCTTTGAGAGGAGGAAATAAACACACAAGCTAATAACTTATATTTCAAGAACTTCAATACCGAGTTAGAAAACGGACAAAATCCCGGAAATGTCTTAATTCCCCATCAAAGAGCATCGGATAGCGTATTATATTATTGAAAAAGGAGCTTCCAATTTAAATCCTCCCGAATCCCCTGGCGGCTGGATTATTGTCGTCTGACTTCCAGCAAATCCCCCTTTGAGCCATTCTTCTCTAAACAAACTCGACCGCTTACCAGTATTTACCAACGAAACACGGACGCATTTCCGGTTCTTGGAGAAACACTCGAAAGACAACCCCACGCACTCATTCAAAGCCTCGCGGCGCTCGCAAAACTTCCGGAGACACAAAATAGATCCCGCAATTCGTTTAAAACCTGAGCCCAGTCTGAAGGAGTGGCAGTGCGGGAGAAGGGCGACGAAGAGAAAGTCGTAGGAAGAAAGATTTAAAGAGGAGGAAAATCGAGAGGCAAATGGTGCAAAAGAGGGCAACTCCGCTCTTGAGGCTATCTCATTCACGCGACACACGTGACCTACTCAAGTGTGCAATTACAGCTCGGGAGAGTAAACGTTTTCATAAAAGGATCGAGGGGCGAAGGGGGAACAACAAGGAGCCACGATACGCCGGAAGAACAATGGATTGCGTCTGAAAAAAGTGGAGTGTTTCTGCCGGCGATGGATGGAAGGATGGTAGAGAGTAAAGTCCATATTGTCGCGAAGAGGAAAATGAGGAGAGAAATGGGTTCGGGGAAAAAGAGGTCGATTCGGGAGCGCGGGATATTCGAAGGAAGTGAGGCGTCGCGGAGAAAGAAGATCAAGGGGCGAGAGGCGTGTGGGAGGAATAAATAAGGCTGTATGGAGGGGACACATCACTAGAGGGGGCAGGAGGGAAGAGGAAATCTTATGGAAAGGTCGCGACGTCTTTTGGTATGAAAGAGAATGAGAGATGAAGAGGGAGAGTGCGCCTGTAGGTAGCATTGTGCGTACTATGTCAAGAAATTGGAATTATTCAGAAGGGGAAAGATGAAGGGGAGGAGAGAGTAAAAGGGAATGAGAAGTAAAAGGGTACATAGGGCGAGGGTTGAGTAAGAGAAGCATTGGACCGAGGAGTGAAGATGTAAAGGGAAGGAATGGACAATTTATTTTTCGCGAGACCCTTTTCGTGTTCCGAGAAACGTTGCCGGGTATTTTCATATCAAAGATAGAGAAAAGGAGGATGTTTATATGTTACTGGAGAAATCGTTAGGTTTAAGGAAAACTTTCCAGGAATAAATTTAATCATCAGTCTTTGACTATGTAAATGTTTTCCTGATTGAAAAAGCGATGATTAATCGCATGATTTACTGTTCTATTTACTGTTTTAGGTAATTTTTTCTGCATTTTTTTCATAAGAAACCCATAAGAAACTGTAATGTGTGGAGCATATTGTTGATATAATTATATTCAGAGTTTACTTGTTTCTTTTTGTCTTGCTTAATGGGAACTTCCCTGAGCATAAAAAATTTCACATNATATTAAAAAATAAATAAATAAAATAAAATAAATAAAGATAAATTACCTAATAAAGAAAGATATCTCTTCTATTATATTATTTTAATTCAAGCTAAGTAATTCCGATTCTAAAATGTCTCGGTTTTTGAACAATAGTACGATTTGACAGGTTTCTAAAACACTTAATCACCACATTCATGAGATGTTTAAGGAAATTATATGCTTTAATTACAGAGAATATATCTTTAAGCAATGACATTAATGGAACACTAGAACGACAGAGACGTAATTGTAATCGTTCAAGCAACATTCGGAAGAAAAGAATAACATTTAGGGATGTTTAGTGGAAGGAATAGAAAGTTCTTAATGTTATAAGAAGGATAAAAGGGAACGTACCTTGAATGTGTCCGATAAGATAAACGAGACAAAGTCTCGTGTATTCAATACATGCGTAAAAGCAGGAAAAATAGAAAACTTTGGAGAAGTAGAGAAAGCAGAGTTTATAGCGTGGCTGAATGTCTTCAGGAGCTTTTCCAGCAGCCGACGGACTCTTCTGATAAGAAAGGCGAGACGCTACTAGTACCATTCAAGGAGATTGAGAGAGAACTAGGTTTTTATTCTGTAAAATGGAGTTTGGTCTGGGAGTATTCAGAGCCAAATGCTACAGAAGAGTGGGAGACCAAGTAATCCGAAACGAAAGTGAAGGGACATTTTCGCTTCCAATTTGTGGATTACACAAATGAGTCAAAGAAGCGTTTTTTCTATGAAATGTAGAACCAATTGGATTTGATATTCTAGAGCGAGCTACGAGTGTCAGACACATGATATCTCTTTCCAGAAATGAAAAATTAGTTATGCGAGTTTTGTTTCAGGATTGAGCCTGGATTTAATATTTCAACGCGAAATTGAGATATTTTTTTCCTCTGAAGAATTTGAAATTTCCCTTTACTAATGGAAAACTCAGGTCAGATCATAGTTTTATTTTTTTTGCTCTGGTAAATATTAACTTTTTTAATTTTTACATACTGTTCTCACTGAAACCTCGTGTGACAAAGAATGTGTTAAATATGTTATCTTGACAGTCCTTTGATATTTTCAAGTTTAACTTCCAAATGTTCATTCATATGATAATTGCCAAGGTAATGGTCTCCGATTACGTTTCCCAGAAAAGTATTCTATGATTTTCCAGAAACAAAGCAGTGTTTTTTTTTAAGATTTGAATGTTTACCATCTCGGCATTTCTAAAATATGTTCAAGAAATACTCTTATGGCGTTTGGTGCTATTTTTAGGATTTTTGATTACTGTTATTTGATTAATTATGTTGAACTACAATACCCCCAGCAGTGGCCAATTTATTATTTCATTAAGAAGTTATGCGTTTTTAGTCTAACTTAAGCTAAATATGTTAAGTATCCTATTAGAATTTTACTGATTATATTTATACGTTTGAAAATTTTCGTATTCATTTATCTAAACGTCGATATCATTGTATAGTTAGAGAAGTATAATTTTGAACCTGCCCTGAGATTGATAGCTCACGCGGCCATTCTATTACAATAACCACCGTTTGCTATAAAATACGGTATTTAAGACACGCTTGGATGATTACATTTATGAATTGAAGCCCATCATTTTCTCTGTTTTCCTTAATGCTAAGTTCAGTTTTAGAAATGATAAATCTCACATTATTTTGAAAAATTCAATTAATCGAAGTTACGATGCAGATATATTACCGATTAACTATGAAGCTGAATAAAGCCCATTTAGTACATCGGAGACTAAAAATGTTTTACATTTAAATGCACTCTGATATAATTAAATGTGTAGCGACTGCAGGAGGAAGCAAATTTAATTTTTACAACGGACATAAAAGCTTCTCGCAATCCGCCTGGAATTCTATCTTGAATAATTAAAATTACGGGGAATGTTAGATTAACTTGTGACGGATCCTCATCAGGAACAATTCTCATGCGAGGAAGATATCCGACGGCCTCTTCTGCAGAGAGGGAGCGAGCGCATCATTCTTCCTTATCTAACGAAGCCCACGCAATGAATCGGCCGCTTCTCGACAAACACCGAAGAGAGCGCAACGTCAGAGAGGAGGACCAACTGCGCCTCTCGGATTATTTGCCCACCTATCCTGCTGATGGATGACTTTTTCTTCCTCCGACGATGACCTTTTCATCGGTGAAATATGCATGTGGAGACGAGTAACAGTTCATCCACAATGCTCTCGCTATCACACTTTCACTTGCGTCCCAAATCCTTATTCCCTTTTCGCGATCCATCACTTTCTCTTTGGTTTCAATCCGTTGATCGGTTTGCACTACGTTTCTCGTCGAGAGAAAAACCAAAACAAATCCCCGTTTTTTCAGATCCGGATACCAACTTTTTAAATCGATATTCAATGGACCCTCTGCCTACGTCCGAAAGTGGACGAACACGCACAAACAGATGGGCGACCAAAAGAGAGCAAAAGGGAGGTTCAAATTCGTTTCTCCATCGTCAGATATGTCCACTTTAAAGAGGAGGAGTGGATTCGTCTGTGGAGTCTAAAGCGGATGGAAGGTCTTGAAAACGAAATTCTATATTCAGAAAGAATTCCTACCGGGTGAGATTGCAGGTATATGAGGCGTGTATGAAGTCAAATGTAATTGTGGTACTTACACTGAACGAACCAAATTGAGGCATTACAAAATGGCACTGAAGAATACATACAGAAAGGTATTAGCGATTGCAAAACATTCATGTTCGTAACCATGAATAGGACACGACAACAATAAGCTAAAGAGGTAACTCGAACGCCTCTTGCTTACACCTCCTGCCACACGCTGAAAGGTGTCTCACTGGTTATTTATGTCGATGCAGGACATGAGATAGATATAAATAAGACCAAGGTTGTAGCCAGAGAGCCGAAGTATTTGGGTGGGATAATTTTGTGAGTTTATTGAAATTGCAAAATTGCAAAGTGGCCTCATAACTTTAATAAGGATGACCACCATATATTATCTTACAATTGGAAGCGTTTACCGCGACCTCCAACGGAAGAATGGTATGGAAAAGAGAAAGGGACCGAGGTAGAGATACAAGGACGGTAGAAGTGGCCTTCACTTAACCTGAAGAAGCTGGCAGTTACGCCAGTCAAACGTTGTTCGTATTAATATTATGATGTTGTGTAATTCGGAAGAAATTTTTATCACGAATATTTCTGGTGATTAAAAAGCTACCAGAATCTATCTCTCAAACTAACATCTTAATTACTATGTTTTCAGTTACATCAAAATTCTATACGCCATCAAATTGTTTTTGACAGATGTTTATTGTAAGTAGTGTAAGCAACTAGTGTAAAGTAAGCTTCATTGGCGAGAAATGGAAAATTTGAATATTTTGAAAATATAAAAGATACCCCATTAAAACTCTTTCTGGCCAGCTGAATAAACAAATCTCAAGTTTTGACACTATTCTTGCCAAATTTACAATACTAAATTATTTCTAGTTTCACTTGGAAATTCTTTTTTCTGATAAAAATCTTAAAACATTTATAAATAAAATATCTAAAAGGATTGCAATGGTATATGAGTAGTCAATGCGATGAAAAGGCATCTTTTACAAATGATGCTTTGGCAATGAAATCCGGTTCAAACTATGCATACTCTTGCAAGACCTTCTTTGAATGAATGCGTCATATTTCCTTGTGTACTACATGTTCATTGGCTCTTTTTGGTTACACAGTGTCATTTCAGCCCTCTTTCAGACTTTTGAGATGAAGTTACACCATATTCAAAATTACACTAAAATACCTATTTAAAATCAGTACAAAATACCGGTAAAAGACATTAGATGAGTTTTAGCTACAAATTTTCTGCATTGATAGTCGCTTACCGCATCACTTATAATAAAATATAAAACAGAGATAACGATACAAAATGAGTAAACTGCATACAAAGACAAAAAATAAGAATGCTTTATTACTAATAGTTATTCTATTTATCTTGAATTAATAATAAAAATTGTTGATAATTTATCTTTATAATTCGTGCCATAATCTTCCTTTTCCCCTAATGTTAGCAAGCATAGAAATTTCTAAGGCTTTTCTCCCGTCTCCCTTATTTGACGTACCAATTGAAAAGCACTGATCGCCCTTGAAAGGATCGCTATATTAGGGTAGACTGACACATTTTGAAATCGCAGGAGTCAGAAAAAGATTTAAGCCTCAGAAAAAGCCAAACTCGGAAAAAGTCAAAGAATAAATGGCAGTTTACCTTACCGAATATTCCTTCTCAGTCATCCACTTCTTATATCCTCCTCCTTCATATAACTTTGGTCAAAACCTTATGCCCATCCGAGGGATTAATAGTGCCACGTCGGCGGAGATATCCCAAATCTCTCTGTCACAACTTCGGAAGCCCATCTCCCAACTTAACACATACGCACTCTCCCTCTTCTCGGATTCACCCTCACCCTCTCCTCATGCTCAAATCCCGAACCAAACAACTCAGTTGGACGTCCGATGTGCCCCTCACCCCTTAATACTTAACGCGGCGACATGAAATAAACTTTCGGATCAAGGCATAAAAAACTTACGAGGGGATGACTTTTTTATTTAACCTTGCGCGCGTATGCTCTGTTACCATGTGAGAGAGATGTCATATTTTTGTATTAAACCGATGTATTTATTTATCCTTCCTGCGGAGGACGGGAATATATAGAGGGCTATCAATTTTGCGACGACAAACGCCGAGAGCGGTGGATATATTTGTGACCTACAGAAAGGGCTTGAATACGTTTAAACGTTCGTTATTCAATCTGGACGGTGGGGAATCATGAATAACGGTTTTGCCTGACGACTTTCAGCTTTTCATATATTATTGACTTAAATATTTGGATAAACTGGAGAACCTACCCTTTGTGGCAACGAGAGGTTGTGTAGAGCATTGTACACCTGTACACATTGAAACATTGTACACCATGAAAATAGTCGATTATTATTGGTATTATTTACAGATGTTAGATAATACTTTGAAATATTCTGTAGTAATCATAAAAACGTAAAAATGAAAAGGTAATAAAAAGTCTTCGCTTACAGAGGAAAAGGTATATATATATTACTCACCACCGAATGAATTATCTGGATACTTACCTGTAATGAAAACGAAAAAAACATTAACATAAACTTACAATATTTAAATTGAAACAAAATTTCAGAAATAGTTTACCGATCTTTTGAAGAAGATCTCATTAGTACCCCCAAGCCACACACCGAAAGATGGCTTGCAGGGTATTTATTTAGATGCACTAGGTATTATCCAACTCGATCTAAGAGTTGTATAGTAAACGAAAGAGTGCGAAAATCACAAATATCCTCAACAATTATTAAACAAGAAAGTTATTTAAACATGATAAATAACCTTCAAAAATATATATTTATTCTCATATGCATAATCAATAAAAAATGAGCCAATGAAAATTCATGATGACATAATTGAACCGTATATGATAAATCATGTACATACGGTTCAATTCCTGTTGTAATCCAACTAGCTAATATAAATTGTTTGCACATGATATTTAGCGACACATTCCAATTACAATATCTTTAAATTGATAAACAGTATATAAAAGTTCTCGAACCTAAACTGGTCAAACTAATATTATTTTTGTAACAAGGTTTATTCTGCATAGTACAAAATATGCACGTATTTTCGAATGCCTACAAGGCAAATCAATAAAATAAGACTCAGAATGTTTTAGAGATTCCACGCAGTACCGATGATAAATTTCCCTTTGCCTGTGTAATTTCGAAAAGGTGAGAAATCTGGCGTCTAAGATTCTATCACCATTGTCTTCAGTCATACAGTTAAAACGAACCACAGTTGGAAAACTTTTGAGCTCCCTCATTGAGTATAAAATGTGTTTCTAATTCATGAGTTATTGAATCACTTTGGCTAAATTATTTCAACTAATCAACTATTTTTAGACATAAATTCAATCAAAGTTACTCTCGATATTCTATTGCGTCCTTTTAATGATCAGATTTGCGGCTATTATCTGTCATTTATTTGATAGAGATATACTTGATAAACCTCTCTAAACACTATTACATTAAATCAGTCATAAGGGGAACCTTTATAAGGCGAAAAACGGGCTTATCTGGAATGATTTTTGGTCTCGGAATGTGTTATAGGATTTTTGTGTATTCCAACCTCATGTAAAAGAGAAACTGCTAAACGCGGAAACAGAATGGTTTTTTGCATTCATGAATCTTTGTTAAGGGGAATACCAAGATTTATTTCTGCTTAAATACATCGCTTTCCAAACCCGTTTCTTCGTAGTAGAATACGTGTATTCTTAGTCACCCTTGCATAATTGTCTCAAATTTCACTTTTCAGCGGGGAAGATCCTTACTGATTTCGTCCTAATTTGTTCCTCCAATTAGCGAAGTACGGGCATTATTTTCATTCGAGTATCTCCCGCACACAAGGGGAACTGATGAAGCTTAAAGTCACCTAGGCTATATTAAAACACTGTCCTTCAGAAATTAATTAATTCACAGAATAATGTTTAAACTGTGAGAGAAATGCTCGTAGCGCAACCGCACGCGATGTTGGAATTGGAGGTTTAGTAAGACGAAAAAAGTGAGCTACTTATCGCCTAATTCAACCTGGGATTGTATTATACTGCGAGTTGTAACGCAAGGTGCTAACACACGAAGAAATATTCGGAGAACGTTTCCAATACCAACAACACAATTCTACCCGCCGAAGTGAGAAATGACACCAAACTTAAGGTAAAATATACTCTACCGAAGAAATCGTTAATTTATTCCCTCCATATCAAGAGAAAGTTATAATAACAAAACTATACACGTAGTAAATGACCAAATGTGTTTAATTTGTTTGAACATTACCAAATAATTTCCGCTGATATTCGGATTAAAATTAACACAAAAGTCTGTTACTACTCCACATTGTATAGCCAATTTGGAAAGTTATCCATTAGTCCGATAACGCAACCTCTCACCTGAAAAATTGTCTGAAAAATGTGTGATTACCTGGTTACCATCAAACGCGAAGTGTTACCCAGCCAATAGTCCAAAGAGTAATTCGAACACTAAAAGCGCTGTATAGAAAGCCCCTGATGCAATCTTTTCTGTCCGTTTGGATTCCACAAACACAGTGTCAGATGTTCTCAAGAAGATATTTGATTGCCATGAATTGAATAAATCTGGCTATGAAGGAAATATAGCCAACAACTGTGACATTAGGTTTCACTAAGATCGGATTTATGCAAGTGGAAGACTCCGATATTGGCCAGAAACAAATGCCATTATACTTACTAATCGCTTTCTTATTTTTGTGCATATAAATGCACGTTACCATAAGCTTTATACTTTCAGAATCACACAATATCATAATCAGATACTATATTACATATGTAGTATCCGGTTATTCTAGAATACATCTATACAGATCCAGCACAGTCCAGTATCTGTCTACAAAGATCGATGCTGGAAGTGGCGAGGAGTAATGCGGGTGCAGAAGAGTTCGTAAATTTCGGCATCGATCTTCCTATTTGTAATAATAGCGAGATTGTGGGGGGAGCATAAAATCGCAAAAGAAAATATTAATGACTTTTGAAAGGTTTAGTCGCTTCGACTTAACAAGAGAGTAATTCAGATTTTATTGACATTTGAACGAGGCAATTGTGAACGTGAAGAATTGCTCATTACGGTAAAATAAGGTGAACCAGTCAAAACAAGTGAGCTAAGTTCACGCATCGTTAGAAAAATTGTTTTATTATTTATTTTAAACAAAAATGTTTGTATCTACGACCGTGTAAAATTTCCTTTACCTCTTCCGCCTAAGGCATTTAATGCCGAATACCACACACCGCTGCATGGAACGTACAGATGTGAGGAAATAAAGCATCACTAATGGCTGAGCCTGAATTAGGCGGATAACTGTCTTATCCGCAAACATTTTTGATATAATTTGATACAATATTTGCAAATATATTTCAATACAAAGACAGGACTAATTTATTTCTTTGCATTTGGCAACGATTATAGTATTAATGAGAATCAGGAACGAATAGGGATTATAGGGGAGGGTAAGAGGACACTTAAATTCCATCTCTCTGAAAATGAGGAAAGTAAACGAGATAATGGGCATTTCCTTTTGCTGTGGGATATAAAAAACATCTCTATCAAGATAACATGAATGATGTACGACAATAAAATTTACGTCTTGTTATTTCTAAAATATCCCATGACGTGAAATATGTAAAATATTTGCTGTTATCATGTTACGAAAACTCGAAATTTGACTTTATAAAAAGATATGTAGTTCCTTATGACAAGCGATGTTCCATCATATGCAGAAAGTACACCTCATTAGCTTATACCAGTGTTAGTGGATGGAAACATGGAGTTTCCACAAGACACTGAAAGCCGTTATCCCAACCTATTTCAAATGACACTGCCACCTTATCTCGGAGAATAAAAATGATGAAAATTTCCCTGATCTACGAAAGCGTCATTCACTCTACATTTATGTCGTATATTATTACTAGCTGATATAATTTCCAGCTCACAAATTTAATTGTTTTCAACATATTTGTTCTATTTTTAAAATTTAAAAACTCAACAAAGAATCAGCGTCTCTAGAAGGTGTGCTCGTATTTCGATAGTTTAATTAACTTAATCAGGGATTGAAAAATTACGAGGAAGAAATAATGATCGTAATAAAACTCCATTTGATAGGTGATTTATCAATATAGTTTCATACGATTCAATCAATTCAATTTAAACGATAGAATAAAAAGAAGTGAAAAATATAGACATATCCACCGCGTTACCTAATTGTAGTTCAGTGATTAGAATACCTGCCGGGAAGTGGGAAACCTGGATTCGAGTCCGTTATGTCGTTGTTTTTCACATCTGTTTATCCCTCATTTTCAAGGCGCACGCCTCACTTACAACGTCAGACATCTTTTCCTTTCCCTTAATTTTAACGACAATTAGAATTAATTCGATGGAAGCCCTGAATTCTCGATCAATCATTTAATAGTAAAATGTTACGTCCTTATATAATGTCTGTCGTGCATTTTCAGTTACGTGTTATTGATTTACTTTTCCACCTGTGCTTCCTTTATAGCTAAATGTAAAGATTTCCCGAACTATTCGTTCTGTAAGTTCACTACTCTAACACGAACTGAAATAAATCCACCTGTGACAATGTGTGTGCCTTTACAACACGCTCAAATCGCATCGTTGGCTTTTTTCAGATATTTTCCTATTGTTAAGGCGTCGACTTCTATTCCTAATGCCCATGGAAACCAGAGACGGGGAATGATCGATCTGTCGTCTTGAACTTGACGTTTCCATTCGCGAGAGTAAGGTCTCCACAAAGTCAAGCTGCATAACATAGAGTTCACGTTCCAGACCTTCGCAACCGGCGCTTGAAAATAATGAAACCAGTTGACCTACTTACTGAATGCATTTCCTCTCAATTAAATCTTATGCCGCACGTTGCAGTCTCTTTGTCATTGAAATAGCTCGGAGTGATTGCAGGCAAAAACGATTGCTTCAAATTTCGTTTAATTAAATTGGACAGGTCGTACAATTCGTCAATTTGATACCTTGGGTGAGTGGATCGTCAAGTTTTCCTCGTAAAAAACCTTGAGATTCTATCGGAAAATCACGCCATCGCCTTGATCATTCGTTTTCACTCTTCAATGCCCTTTACACCGCTCAAGTTTCTTCTGAACACACGAGAGTGGTTTTCAGCATGGCTAGAGTTTTCAGAATTATTTGGAAAATGACACAGTTATTCGGAAAATTTGAATCTGCAATCGGAATCGAAATGCACAATTTAGTTTCTTTGTTATGAGGCGAACGAATATTGATTTCCGAAGCATAAACTCCCAATAAATGCGTGACACCTGCTGAGACTACATACTTTCTTCTGTAATGGGAGTACTTATAGTAAATTGAATCTTGAACCCATATATGAAGTTATTCCTTTCATTCAATCAAGGAATGCGACTGCCAGTTTTCTAGCTATTCACTCGAAACTCCTGTTATGTAAAATTTCATATTTTTAATCTATACTGTGATCTTTGGAGTGAAAGGATTTATTTCATACGAAAATTACTTTATAAATTCAATAAATTTAACGATATTAAAACAGTACGTATGGTAATTAACAACAAAAATTAAACTTCAAAATTATCCAACTAAACAATTGTGTAATCATTAAGATTTAACTAGGCATAAAGATAGTTTAGGTTTTCGTGAAAGGTGAGGTTACTCACAAATATATTCTTAGTAATTTTTCGTTTCTATTATATTCCTACCCTCTTTGCGTGTTAAAGTAAATAATTAACTATGCAGGAAATATTCTGAAAAGAATATAATAAAAACCCATACTAACTACAAATTATTTTACTAGTAATCCAAAAATAAAATTAATTATTCATGCAAGTACTTGGGGTTTTGAAGATATACCTTCACAACAACTGTTACAAACGACGAATAAATCTTCAGCATTAGCTGAGGCACTTCATTTACGCTCGTTTGTCTGTTAGTAGTTAACGAGGATTATGTGGAGACCACCTATTAAAAGGGAAATACTGACAGAATCAACGGAATCCAAACATTGTTTTTAAACCCTAAAAAATACATGCAAATAAAATGAGAAAAACGTCACATATACAGGGGAATTCCCGTCGTTTTTTACTTGACGTATAAAAGGAAACTTGTTTTGCCTTTTCCTACTGCCCGTTGAATCCATTACACAGATACAGGTATGGGATCGATGAATATTCAACATTTGTAATAAAGCCGCCTCACCCACCGACCGCCCGAAAAACCATCCTCTAATCCCTCCCACTCCTCCGGCTGAAAAACAAAACTCTACCCATCCACCTAACGAAAGAAAAGGCTTCGGGAGAAAAATAATACAGAAGAACTCCGCGTTGCGGTTTGCGAATTTGGGTCAGGATGACAGTAACAATGGTGGAGATGTGGACGGGAGCTGAGATAGTTTTAGGGAAATAAAGAGGGGCTTTGGCAGAGACAGGATGCGAAACGGTTGAGGGAACAGGGACGGACAGCGGTCGAGAGTTTCTGGTGAAGTCCGAACGAACGACAAAATCCCCACCTTGCCCTGGCATTCCTACATTCCGAAATTAATTCCCTCCCGTGCTGTTGCTGAACGCAGGGTGAAGTCCATTCAATTAATGGGGCGTAGGTTTTAGTTGAGGTTAGGGGTAGAATGCGTGGTATTGACGGGATGGAGAGAATGGGTTCTAACGGGCAGTAGCAATGTCCTCAGTCCAATGACGACTCTCTCTACCTATTTATGCCACTCAATCCTTTCGCTTCCCGGAATGTCGTCCCTCAATTTTGTAGTATCCTCCCGGCGTATCCTTCTTGGATAGGTGTCTCGTTAGTCTCTCCTTTTTTTATTACCTGGTTAATTTCTCAAATCTATAAATTGTAGTATGGATTCCTCAAGAACACGTACCCGCTAAAGAAACAATAATATGAAAACGTAAACTGATTTGCGTCTTTTGTGGCATAGAAATACTGTACGGATACATCCATACCCTACGACAACTGCCACACATCCTTGATACATTGAAGATCCATCTTTTTATTTTCATGTACGTATTTTAGGGATTTTGTGGAACAATATCGTGTTCCTGCTCACTATATGTTCATATTTTAATTAATTATTTAATTAATTGTATATTTAATTAATAAGTTATTGCAATTTACAGATTATATGATCATTCTATTACATTTTAGAGACAATGAAAATTATTTACTAAAAACTATCTCGTCTAAAACTAGGATTTTTGACTCGCATTTTCTCTTCTTCTGGTAGAGTTATTTTTTCCAGCAACAGTACTTTTGTAACATTTATGTTGAACTTTAAGAGTTCTCTTCTTTACACTTTCTCTCTAATCAAAATCATTTTCATTGAAAAAACATTTATTACGCTGATAATAGGTAAAATGTATTCTCATTTTCGAGTAATCTATCAGTTAAAATAAAAATAAGAAGAATCCTGGATACAGTTAAGGTCTGGATAGGGCTAATTTTCTTTTTGTCAATATTTTAACAGATAAATGATACAGAAACTGTTTTTAATTCGACAGAAAAATGCTCTCGTAGATTACCAAAAGTTGCGCTCCGCTTCCCGGCAGATATGAATTTCTTGCAGTATTTTTGAAATTAAGGGCTTGTGACGAGACAAATTTTTCATTGCAATAGTAACTTCTCTGAAGCAGATTGCGTGTCATGGGCAATAAGCATAAAAGTTGTTTACGAAAGAATTCACACGAGGCCATAAAGTGTTCCATGATATATTGATCTCTTAGTGAGCATGCAAGTGAAAAATAATGCAAGAAACTAGGTCTCTCTGTGTTTCACCTTTTAAGAAAAAATTGGCATGAATTTTAGGATCCTAGTTTTTAAGTGAAGTTGGATTTCCTACAACACATTTGGAATTATTGCTTAAATTCTCGTTAAAGATTTGTCTATTTTTGAATGAGCATTTTAATTTTAACGATATTTATTCAATAATACTCTTCTTGATAGCCCACTTTTGTTTTCTCAAAGCTATGAAAGTTGTTACTCGATAGAAGATATTACATAATTATATATATCTTAAATACACTGATTACTGGTATTATTTTGTATTTATTAATTATAAATTAATAAAAAGGTACTAAAAAATTAGACTGCAAGAACAGTTAGGGTATGTATTTCAATTCTTAGACTACATAATGTGTAGTTTAATATTACTTATTGGGTAGTGAAACTTTTACTATACCTATCGATGTCTTAACAAGTAAAGATTAAGCAAGGTTAATCTATCCTTTCTATTTCACCATAAATTATCGTGTCGTCCAAAAATATCCTAACTTAAGTATCAATGTCACTACTAAGTCTGTCGAAGTATTTTTAAAACAGGTCCAATTAAGCTGCATTGCGGGATTTATAATGTCCCTTTAACTAGGTTGGAATAAATATCATCCAGTACTACTCGTTGTTCTCCTTACATTACATGATTCTACTCCTCTTATCTGTGTAAGTGCCCTAAACCATTACGCTTTCTTTAGTGCGAACGTTTTCGGGCTTGTTTTTGGCCTCTGACGTCAGAATCCCTCCTTCCGGTGATATAAAAAAACATTCACCGCTGAAGAGTAACATTGTATCTCCTCATATGTCCTCCCGACTCTCGCATCCAACGGTGACTCTCGCCATGAATTATATATTAGGAAGATTCTGCAAGTCTAACTTTCTTTGCGTGTTGCCCAAATTGCCGTCTTAATTTTTTTTCTGTCTCCGCCAAAATTGCTGAAAAAAAGCCACCTTCTCCCATTTTTAATACCACTCACCGGAAAATTCTCCAATTAACCCTGTTAGCGATCTATTTAGCCTCATTCTTGCCATGATGGAGCTGGCGCTTCTCTTTGAACCCTCAACTCAGCTATCTCTAATTAAGGCAGTTCATTCTTTGTCCGCCGGCCACTCTGACTAAAATGGCTTACTACTCTCTTCTGTTCCATTCATTCCCGCGCTCCTTTGGAAAAAAAGATATTTTTGTTGACTATTCCGAGTGGGAAACAGTCTTTAGTCTCACCATTTGTGTTTCCATCTGTTCGTTTACCTCTCCAGTGGTCACAATATAACCTAATAAGCGAATTCAATAATTCTGAAGATTAAATTTATGCAGGGTTGATGGACGAAAAAGGACACTGCATACCGATATATTTTGTTGTTTTGTATAAGATTCCTAAGACTATGGAAATTTGATAAGCAAAATCAATAATTTAGCACTGAAATGAATCAATTTACGAGAAGTTTACTTTTTACGAGAAAACAGTAGAATAATGCAAGAAGTAGTATTTAAAAATTGAATTCAATTACTTATGGCGCTATGTTTTGTTCTCAATTCGTTTATAGATTGCTAAAAATCTTTCTTTATTCTTTGAAAATTAGAATTTAATCTAATCTAATTAGAAGTTAGAAGCGTATTTTTAAACCTCAGAATTCTCTTTGTTGAGAATGAAATTCTGTTTGTTGCGTTATTTTGATGTGTATGTAAAACGAAAACATGTTCATATGTATGTATCATATGTGTTAGGGTGTGTCCGTTTGAAACATTTTTACGAATTAGCTGTTTCATACCTTTTCAGCGAAAATGCGATACAAAAAAAAATAAAAATATTTACAAGTAATCCATTTTGTATATAAAATTTCCGAAAATTTAATCGATATTGCTTAATTTCATACAAAATTCATTACTGCGTTCGTGAAGTAAAATTAATCTCACTTGCGTAAAAATAAAATATTTAAGCTATTTGCTCGAATATTCCAATCAAGTGCACATGAATAAATGAAATTAGACGCATAGTCAATTAAGTGGAACATTTAAAATTGATTGATGCGTTATAACTATTCTCTTGTTATCTCTTTAAAAGATTTAAATTAACACTTAAAACTGCGTTCGATTTCCAAATTCCTTAGAATTAATATCGGGAAAATTGTCTCTCATGTCCTTTATATAATTTAAATATTGACGTATCATTCCAGGTTTGTTTGGCTACCATATGATTGTTATATTTAATTTTCTAACGCATTTTGTAAATTTTCTCTATCTTTGACGTTCTCTCTTTTAACCATTTTCGCAGCAATCAAAACAGATTATGAAAAATGCGGTCTGCCAATGGGTAAAAGTTTCAGCAGTTAGTGATGCGAGCGTAATCTTATGTTCCGTTCCTTTCCTTGTTAAGTCCGATTACGGAAAAGTATAAATGCCTCCAATTTCTCCCGGAATTAAGGGCGAGAGAGAGTGAAAGACGCAGTTACTCCTTGCGTTTGGAGTCTGCGTTAGGTGGGAGGAGGGCGTGAGGAAAAAACAGCCAGGGTTATGGCGAGATTAAGGTCGAAGGGTTGATCGGCAAAATTTGCCAAAACTCATTAGTTGCGAGTTGCTGCCCATTACGGAGTTTTTGCTCGCTTTATTCGTTGGGAATAAAAATTCTTGGGGGATATTTTTAGTAGTTTTGGGATGAATATGGCAAAACGATTAAGGTCACATGGAGATGAAAGCTTGGATGCAAATGAAGAGATCACCCTTTGGAAGGGAAATGCTTGAAAGTTTTTCATAGCATGTAATAAGATGACGTAATTAGATTGAATGGAACGATGGATGAAGGATAATCACCTGGATTGCTAGAATTGGCTCCCTCTGAAGTTCATCTCTTATTGTGATTTAATGAAACAGTTTTGGGAGTTAATTGGCTACAAAGTTAATAATTTCTTATTTATCATTCGCTGAAAAGTGAATCTAAGGATATAAATGCTGAAAGTAGAGTAAGTGAGTGTTGTGATTAAACTCATCCATATTAATTTATGGAGTAAATAAATAGTGTAATTTATGTAAATTACTCAAAAGGTGCTGAAAATTTAGTGCATGCATTCCTATGTAGAGCTACGTGAGGCTGCAAGAAATTGTAAGATATATTGTATCTCTACTGAATACAGTGAAAATTGACAATACAATGAACTTTGATTAATTGAATCAGAAACGATAATGGCCTGCCGAAGATTGTTGGGAAAAAACGCTGAATATGTCGCATAAAGCTAAATATTCTTCAATTTCAATTTCAAAACAGAGATTAGGTTTTTGATAACGAGTTACTCTTCTGCTAACGAGCTACTCTTCGCTGCTTGTGGCTAAAACAACTATCAAGATGCCATAAAAATGAAAGTATATGTTACAATGCAGTTTTTATTATCCCTGGAAACTTAGTAACATTTTTGTATTTCGTATCACAGTTAGTATTTATTTTTAAATTATGATTTCAATTTGAATTTTCAATTACAAACATAGAATCATGCAAAAATAATTGTTGAAGATTTTAGAGCTGTAAAGGAGAGATGGAGATGAAAAAGTATGAGATCGGTAATCCGACCCGGATACTCAACTTCCCAGACGGATTTTGCCCCATTCCCTTTCAAATATAGTTTCTCTCTATATTTACACAAGATCGAGGATTTCGGTTATCTATCAAATCAAACAATGTTAGGTAACAATAATAAATATAATTCTAAAGCATTTAAACAAAGTAATAATTACATAAGGATAATCGGGACTGACTATGAAACATAAGGCGAAAGTATAAGAGATATTTTTGGCTATCAACACCTGTGCCTAGAGCACGGGTCATGGACGTGGAGGAAGGAACTCAAGGGACTTCAATCCACTTGGGTATTGATACACATGGCCTAAAGGTAACGGAAGGGTCAGCATTCCACCTTCCTGCTATAACCCTGGAGGAAAGAGGAAGGGGGGGGGGGATCAAATAATGGATCTCTTACATCGGTAGTCCTGGGCGATTTCTCTAAGGGATTAACGCATAATGTTGACAAAACATCCCAAGAGTCCTTCCATATATCAAAAGAAACAAATTAGGTGATAAGAGAAACAAGGTCTATACGTGATAAAGGTCAGAGGTGCTGGATATAAATCAGCTCCATTATATACCGTAAGATTGGGATTCTTATAATAAAGGCTGAAATTCACATAACATGTCACATTTTTTTCGTTTAGTCAAGCTTCTATGGTATTCGTCCTGAGTATGAAAGATAACGGTTCGAATTTCAATATTTCAGACATTTTGACTTCCGTTTATCTTTATCTTTAGCTTGAGCCTTCATTTAAACTGCAAACGAACTGAAATTAATATAT